>JANHGL010010243.1:0-49169 GCA_024611195.1 Ceyx melanurus
ATACATGTATAAATATATACCTATACCTTTTATATAGTTATGTATGTATATACATACATATGTATATAAATTTTATATAGACATACAATTGTTTATTTTGCTTCATGCCTGTTTTAAGCAAAAACTAATTTTAAAGGATGAGAACACATTCTTCTAAAAAGCAGTGTTCAACACAAGGTTAAGTGAAGCATCCTATTCAGTGTTACTGCTTACTTGTCAAACGCTTATTTTTGAATTAATGAACAGGTCATCATGTTACAAAACCTTTATGAGGGGAAAGTAAAAAATAACACTATGAAAAGCTTACCTCATACCATAAAGACTTCTCAGGAAAGGAATTATATTCCCATTTTATTAAGGATTGAATAATAGTTAGCTGTTCTGCTGTAATCTTGGAAAGCTTCAAGCATCTGTTGTTTCTCCTTTCTTCAATGTAATTCCAAGCAACAGTTCCTATGTGCCCTGAAGGTAAAGTCCTAACAATTGCTCTTGTTCCAGTATAAACTGATTTTTTAACCTCTTTATCATTTTTACAGAAACGTCTTATTAATAAGGTAGAACGTTCCTTTTTGCTTCTAAAAAAATCCTCTTCCATGTCATCTTCACAGTTATCATTACAGTCTTCAAAATGGCTCAGAAAGGGCTTTGAGGGCATTCTTCCAGTGAAGTTATTTCCACAGAAGCTGTGACCTGAGCACGCCACTTTAACCTTCCGTGGTGCTCTTTCCAGACATAAATATTTATCCCTTAAAGCGTCTTCATACAACTGCTGCCCATTTTCATTCTCACAATGATTTGTCAACTCCATTAACCCGCAAGTGCAGGCACAGGAGCCTGCAGTGTTACATTTGCCAACTCTTGCTGGCTGCAAGCAGTCATTCAAAATGAAGTCGTTGGGTAAACTGCACAAAGCCTTTGATATATTCCTTTGACTAGCACAATGAAAGTGAAAAAAGGCCACTTTATCAGAATCATTGCTGTCATTCTTATTTACTGCTGTCTGGCTTCTTAACGAAGGTCCATTCATTTTCAACTGAATTCCAGCAAGCACGGCTCTTTCCAGTGGAACAGGAATTCCAGTTTCCAGGCATTCCTCTCCCCCTGCTAAAGGATCACAAGATTTATACAACTGGCTGCACGGGATATTGCTCTTGTAGTTTTTCTGTACAATGTTACAGTTAATGTTAAGAAATTCCACTGAATCAGGGATGGAGCTGTTCCTCTCCCAGAAGGTTTCATTACTATTATCACTAGACAGTTGTTCTTTTGCCAAAGAGAATATTTTGGGTGCTGAGCCCTGAAGACTTTTTTCTTCAAGTCTGTGTAAGTATGAGAGTGTGTGTGTGGTTTGCCTTTCCAGACTGGCAGTGTGTCTTTTTATAACACTGGTGTCCAAAGCATTTCCAGTATTTTCATCTCCAACTGACTGAGCAGGTATCACTTTACCCTGTACCACAGAGATGAGAACAGATTCTGTCATCTCCTCAGAGGTCATCTTGATACAGTCTTTAGTTGATGGGTTTGTGCTGGGGATGGTGGGGAGCATTGTCTACCAATCCTCACAACATGATTTCAGTGTAATAAACGATTCAGTGCTAAATGATCAGGGAACACGTAGTAAAATACACATTGACTACTTGTTCCTTTTTAAACTGCATTTTTTTAAAAAAGTCATTTTTCTGACTGTTGGGCTACGAGGTTTTCCCAGCCTTGAATTACTGGCATGAAATACATTTTTAAACAGTTTCTTACGTGATGTAGCCACTCAGCTTGTCTCTTCTTACAATTAATTATTTATCACATGTAGCACACACATTGTTGCTTCTGGTTGTAGAAGACAATGAAACACACAATCCATGTCAAATATGCAGCTCCCCATAGGATATCCAAAAAGCTGGTTTCCTGTAAAGAAAAGAACAACATATATATATATATATGTAATAGAATCCATAGCACAAAATGTACCATCACAACTACAACATAAATTTTTTTTTACATATCGAGAAGGAACACAAAACAACAGAAGATAATTGCACTGAGACTGAGAGAATTCTGAAAACATGCTTAAATCTGTCTTACAGTCTCACAATTTGGAGAAATCACAGTCATGTTTTACATATTTAAATAGTTGTCTTCACTATGGAAGGCTACATGACTGCAGAAAATTCATTTTGCTGAAGCTGTAATGCTGAAATTGAACATGCAAAATATATAAAAAGAGAAAAAAAAGAAGTCTTCTCTGTATTTTTCTCTGACTCATAGCCAGTATAAGTTTAAACATTTTTGAAAAACAAAATCATTTTTAAACCTAAAATGTCTTTTTAAACTATTTTCCTTACTTCCTACTTACAACTGTACTCTATCACAAATACAGAGCTTTGGTGTTGTGTACTTTTTTGTTTTCATTAAACTTCATGTTGTCACTATGAAATCATGAGGAAAACACAGTATTTTTGCCAGAAGTTTATGACTGAGAAAGCACAAAGGTGGAGAGGGTAGAAGACTGAAATGTTATCAATAATCCTTTTGACCCCTTTACTTCTGTGCCTTAAGCTAGAAAGTTTAATCTGTCCTTTAACATTGCAATTAATTTTCAACTTCTTTTCTGCAAACATAATAAAATCTTGGATTCTGAAAATAAGAGGTTACAGATAGTTCAACAAAGGAAACATAAAAATAAAAGAGACACACCCTGATAAATCATGGTGAATTAAAATTAGAGAGATATATGCTTACATCTCAATTTGTCATATTTAATGTTTAAAAACATTGTGTACTATTAAAAAATTAGAAAATGCAGATAGTTACATTAAGCCCTAAGTTTACTACAGCAGTATAAATTCAATAGAAACAAGCAAAAAATATTGTTTTGAAACTTCAACAACAAAACATATCACAAAACTGAGGCAAGTCACTGGCTGGGTACATCAACTTCATTACTGAAATCATCAACCAAAATGATGCAAGCACTGCCTACGTAAGCAGAAGGGACTGTCTTCTTCATTGAATTCATACATTCTAGATAAGCATAATAATTATCTGTAGTTAATAAAACAACTAGAAATGATGAGAAGGATTAAATCAGGACAGTTTAACAATGAAAAGTAGTTTGAAGTGTAAAATCTATACTTAATCTATAAAAATCTATACTCAACTATGATTAACAATTTTATTTTAAATTATTTTAGAGCATTTACTTTAATTTTTATTACTAATCTTTATCCAAAAGTAGTTTGCCACCGATCAAAAGGTAAAACATTCTTTTAATAGGATAGTTGATAAGCTATTTTCTCACAGAATGAAATGCAAAACTGTAACTAAATGGATCTCTGGTGAACAGTATTCTTTCTTCAGTCAGTAACTACAATAAATGCAGGGGGAAAATAAAGCAAAGCAATTTAGCATTTTGCTCAAGATTTCACTTCTATTGATTTAACAACAGAGGGAGATCAGGCAGGGTGGCAGTGGAAAGTGACAGAGACCAAACAAAGAGCTACAAGTTTTGCATTCTCCATGCATTACAAACTGCGTGTGCATGCCAGAGCAGCCAGAGGGAGAGTCAAGATGGGAAACTCAGATCACATACAAGAGAGAGATTTAGCACCAGAAAGGAAAAAAGTTCCAGTTCATAGAAAACTTGCACAGCAGATAGCAGCAGCTGGACAGCGTGGCAGGGACAGGACTTGAACTGGAGTCACGTTACCAACACAGTTCACAGAACGCTCTCAAATACTGTGAGAGCCCAGCTGTACAGGAAATACCATGAGAAACTAACACCCAGGCAATTCTCTGTGTCTGTGTTCCTTGATAGTCTCTGTATCATTAAACTGTAGCCTGAAATTAACTGTAGTTCACTTTCTTCAATCTTAACTATTTCACTTAAAACCAAATCAAAACAACACAAAAAAGGAAAAGTACTCCAACAACTCTACCATTTCCTTATCTCGCTTCCCTGACCTCCTTCCCCTCAAATCCCAAGGTAACAGCTTACAGAACTTTTTGCCATGACACACTTGAAGAAAACTGCAAGCAACCCATTTAGAAATGTTCCCACCTTATTTCTTCTGGCAACTATTCTGTGCCTACAAATCCAAAACTAAATACAATGATGCTGATCAAAGGAGAAAGATCTAGGAGGAGCTAGAAGGAGAAGCAGCTGTTTGTCTCTCGATCTCTTCAGGTTTCTTTTGCTATATCAACTAACAATAATACTCTGTAAAAGGTGTATGTACTAGTCATAATCTTCAGTACTGACTTTTTTAACGATTTCTTTCATCTGTAAAAACATCTCAGCCTACTGATTACTCTTTCCTGGTAGCAGAAAAACTCTAGGCAATCAAATGAAAATACAGGCTACCAAAATATATTCATAAATGCACTCCCTGAAATATTGCTAAGCCAGGAATAAAATTAATAGAATAGATTGGAACTGCAAATAATATAGCTCTTAGCATACTAGCTGTCTGAAATTCTTACAAAACACCACTCTACAAGGCAAAAAAAAAATCTCTGTGCAACTTTAACATCACATTGTATGAGATCACAAAACTGATCATGCACATTCCATTTTTTACCTAATTCTCTATGGAGAAACTTTTGTAAAATAATAAATAAATAACCATATCACTGGTTTGCTTCTGTAAAAAGAAAGCTGCTAAAACCAGAGGTCCATTAATATCCCAGGTGCTGTCCACAAAGGTCATTCCAAGGTTAAGACTAGTCTCCACAGTCCTCTCCCTTCAACAACATTCTACCACCTCTCCCTTATGCTGAAGTGTCTCCACACGTGTCCCCTCTAAACTGCTTCCCTCAGGTCTTTTTCTTTTCTCTGGAAACTTTATCTCAAATTTTCCACAACATTGGTTTTGTTGGTCACCTCTTTCCCCAACTCTAGAGGCTGGCTAAAAGCCTACCCATTTCTCTCTACCAGCATTACTTTCTGTCTATCCATACCTATGTCTGAAGCCATACCATCAAGAATAATGTCTGCTTAAGCAGCTCCCTGTCTATGCCCAGCTGTTCCCATCCTCTTATGACCACTGCAATGTGATAGGGAATTGATTCATCTCAAGAATTTTTTTCTCAAGTTACTTCACAGATAGATCATTTTCCCAATCCAATTCATATATGGTTGTACTAACTTGTGCTATAGCAGCACAAGAGAACATAAGCTGAAAGGGGAACAGAGGAAAATGCTGCTTAAAATGGTTTAGAACTTATATGCAATCTGCAAATATAATTTGATGTTTCAGCTATGTCAATTTAGCAGGTAGCTGCCACCAGAGCTGTCAGACTCACTTCTCACTCTTCAACTTTGGTCGTCTTTTCCCCCCATCTCATGCATCTAGAGATTGTGAGCCAGAAGACTTAATTTGATTCAGCTGGCTAATTTGTCCAGAAACTTCTTTTCATCCAAATGAGCCTTGTGGCCACATGATCAGTACATTCCACAAGAAGGAAGAATGCTTGACACACCTCAGTAGTAGCTTCAGTTTAGATCATGTTTGCTATGATGCCTAAATGCACCTTGAACATAATAGACTAAAATAAAGTTATCTAGTATAGGAGTATGCCAAAATGTGGTGGAACAGCAAGTAAAAGGCATGATGGTAGTGCTATCTATGGACAACTGCAAAAATATCTGAAGGTACAACTCCACTGAACAGTTGACAAGGGTTTCATGGGTCCCCCCTTACACTCCATCTCTGCTTTCCACTGTAAGCAACAGATTTCAATTCACTGTGACCAGCATATTCCTTAAATGGCTGGAACTCACTAGACATGTTATGAAGTACATTACCACACTGTTATAAATGTTGTCAGGTGTAAAACTCACAAGCTCAACTGATAAAACGGTATTTTGTAATTTACTGTAAAATTGCAGAATTGCACTCCCTGTAGCTTCCCTTACTTGCTTCTCTGTGTATGGGTGGCCAAATACTAGATCTTGATATAACATCCTCATACAAATGTATGCATGCATTTGCATATAAAAACAATGCTGATATTATACAAAATCGTATTGCTCCTGTTGCTCATTCAACTCAAAACACAACGATTGGTGGTTAAATCTGAAAATAAAAGCCCATGAAGCAGACAGCTAAGCCTGCACTGTATTCACACATGCTGACATTTTCTAAAGCCACTAGATTAGCTGATGAAATCCATTAATAACTACACTGGTTCATTTTACAAGGCCTAAGTTATGTCAGAAATGTAATGGGCTCATTCTATCCATAAAGGAAAGCAAGAATCCTAAGAAACTAGATCTAGCATTAGTGAATCATCCTGGATGCAGAGGTCAGCTAACAAAGACAAATAATTAAAATAAACAAACTGGCAACCTTTCAGCACATACATTCACAAAACATATTAATTCTAAAAACATGTGACACAAAACTAATTTGTCTACTTGTTTATTTTACACTGCTTTAAGATTTAAAGTGCAAGATGGTTCTAGTCAGTACTATCACTAATAACGATTAATATTTCCTTATTCATTGGGCACCTGGGATTAAAGTCTATAACTATGTAGGTTAAACATCCAACATAACCAAAGACTATAAAACTATTAACTTAGTATCAGTTTAGCCTATAATTCATTACTCAAGCTAATTTCCTTTTGAAGACAGCAGGAATTCTGCCTCGGAGGAAAAAAAGCAGAGTATGTTGAGATTTATACTATTATTTAGTCTAAGGAAAGGCATATGAAGGACATAAACTGTCATCTGATGTTGTAAATCAGAAAGCCATTCGACTCTAGGCCGTGAAGAAAAGATGATTAGATAAATATTTGAGGTTTCTGGTTGTACTGAGGAGACACAGCAAGTGTATGAGAGGCAAGTAAGGAATGGATGTTACAGTAAAGATGGGGATTATTTAGAGAAGTTGTGTACTACCAGAAATACCATATGCAATTCAGTATGTGGGATGCTGTGGAAGCTTCACAAGGAACTCGGTCGATACCTGGTAGGGGCCAAGGTTATGGTGTAGAGAATGAGAGAGACTGAGTAAGAGATATATGACATTCCAAAACACATCCTGGTGGTTTCTATGGGCAAACTGTTATTGAACTGCCACAGAAGGTGATTCAAGATGGTTAAAGTGCAGTGGAAGTGGCCTGACAATCCTCCCTTCTTTCTTAGGACACCTATAGCTATTCCTCATATTTATATATTTATTTATATGGCACATATTAATAGTGATTATCCTAAGAAAAGACACTTCAGCACACACATAAAAAAGCCACAAACAAACAAACAATACAACAGCAAAATAATTATTTATTTTAAACTAATAAATACTTACATAGCATTTAAGGCATAACCAACCAATGTGTAAGAGATTCTTGGGAAGCAGTAAACTACAGAAATAATTCGGCACGCTAAGTGGATACGATACTATTGATCTCACACACACCACACTAACAATTTGTTTAAACAATATAATCCCAGTTCAAGCTCTTAAAGAAACAACTGATTCAGGAGGAAAGTTGTTTGTACACTACAACTATCCATTTACAATTGGAAAACAAACCCAACAAACAAACAAACAAAAAAAAAGGTGGGAGGTTTTTTTGTGTTTTTTTGTTTGTTTGATTTGGGTTTTTTTCAGCAAATTAGCTGCAGTTCCTTCCAGATCTGTTCCTTAGTTTTTCATTACAGTGCCTTATCTCAGAAACAAGCAGAAGTTACTAGCGGAAGAACAAGGCACCGATGTGCCACTACCAGTTTTCTAAACTTTTCTCTGGCCAGGGAAGCAAGGGCTAACAGTGAGGAAGAAATAGCCAGACACTTAAGAATCACTCAGGATGTGCACAAACCCTATTTGAACAGTTGGAAGCAAGTTGTAACAATATTGTATTTGGCACAGGGTGTCGTGTGGAACCTCAGATTTACCACCAGTGTCTGTTTCAACAACATATATAAATGCTATAGTTTTCAAAAGTTTTTATCCTGTCAAGTTAGAGAGTCTTTTTTTTTATCTAAGCATGATTATTAGATGTCTCCAACTATGCAACTATCTGCCAGATGGAGAACCCTCTCAATTGCCTCATCATTCATCACTGAATAGGCAGAATCTGAAGGTACTGACACCAGCTCCTCTTCATTTCTTCACAGAAATTCCTTTTCTGTATGAGGAGATACAGAGAACCCAAGACTAAATTTATTTTACTGTCAGAGTAGGTTCTTTCTTTCTTTCTAGATCTGATCTGCAATATGCTGTTTAAATAAACTTTCTGTTTAGTGATTACTTGAATGTCATGCCTTTAAGTGGCCTTATCTGAAAGCTGTCATTTCATCATCAACACTCAGATGAATGAGTCCTACCTGAGATGCGTAACAGCTCTAACCATTAAAGGCAGCATTATCCTTCTCTATCTTTGAACAGTTACTCCTTGAGTAACCCCCTAACTTTTTGAAGAACTGTAAAAACAGTCTCAAATAAGTGAGGAAGATTTTGGAGCACCGAGTCTCACACTCATGGGAAAAGGGAGTGCAGCAGAATTTAAAACAAACATTTTCAAAGGGCAGTGTTCAATAAACTTGACACTCTTGAAATTGAATCTCTTGGAAAGATTAGACAAAGTATAATGGATCACAAAATAATGAGCAATTAATATAAGATATTATATAAAACAAGTATGTACCACTACAATCTTGAAAACCAGGAGTGTCAACTCAGTACTCTGGAGTTACATAGTTAACTGTATTCACTAAATTAATCAATTACTTCTCTGCCCCTTACCAGATCATCACCAAATTTGATCAAGTCTGTTTAAAGTTAATACAAAGAATTGCACATCTTAACTACCCTCTCTCAATTGTTAATAATCAAAATTTCTCTAAAATTTCTGCTGCACAGATTTAAGAGTACTTGGTTATCTAAATAAAGACGTTATCAAAAGGAAGAATATAATTCTAAATTTCTTACAGGTTGCATTTTCACTACAGGAAATTCAGCTGAAAACGTAAGAGGGAAGAAGCACTATAAGCGACGCAAAACTAAAAATTTTAATGTATGGAATTCCTGTTAGAAGAAGTGAAACAATAATTGAAACACCCCTGATAAACAAATACAACCAGGAAATGCCATTCAGTAAAGCAAAACAAAGTAACCATGATCAACAGTGAGAATTTTTCTGATTAAATTAAAGTCTCTTGTAAAAACAAAGGAGTAAGCAGTATCAGCTGAGCAGCACCACTCTCCTACGGTTTCAGAAACACATTTTCATTTAGTCAACTTGTAAGACTTGTTCAGAAAAGCTTTCCACAACCTCCCTACACTGTATCTTCAACATCCTGTGTTCACTGTAACCATAAGGTTAAACAGTCCATTCTAGTTTCTATTTGTCTCTTTCTTCAAAAAATCATTATCACAAAAAGTATGTGAGCAGGAAAAAATTACATTATTTGAAAGACAGACAAGTTCCTGAATTCAAAGGGAAAGTAAGTAGGGAACTGATTTCAGGCCTTCACTTGCAAAATCCAACCAGGGATTCACAATGGCACACCAGTGACCAAACTGGATGTTTCGTGCTCTGATTCCATTCTCATGATACTATACCTCACAGCATGTCAGGCATGCTCCACACCCTAGAGGACCACTTAATGCCTCCCAGTAAGGTTTCTCTCCCTGCAACAGGATCCAAGCTTCAAAAGTGACAGAAATTAGTACATCAGTTTTTATAGAAGCACATTTATTTACCTGGACACTGAAATAACAAATACCAATTCAAAGGAACTACAAGCCTTAGCTCAGCAGCTTCTGACAGCTCAGCCCTGAGGTAAAGAACCATTTTCCAAATGTCCTAACACCTTCTCTTAACCTCCCTTCTCCTAAAGTAATATCAGATAGAGTAGGATTGCAAGGCAGAAATCACTGACTCGCCAGCAGGAATCTTCAGCCCTGGCAACACTCTTTCTTATCTAATTCCAGTTCTGCCTTTCTGCCTGAGCATACACAGAATTTCTGCCCCAAGTGAAACCATGCCTTTAAGGGACTTAAAGCGGCACACTGACAGTTTAACTGCAATTGCACCTTGTCATAAAAAACTGACAATTTGCCAAAGTTTTAAAATTACTCTGACCCAGGTCACACAATAAACAACAAGAACAGCTCAGGTTCCTAGTTCATTCTTCCTCACAGCTCTTCCTTGTGTGAGCACCCAAGTGTTCTCTTATTTCATTCTCCCTCTGTTCCTGCATTAACTGTAATTCTAGCCACACTGGTGAGAACAGAAGAAACATGTAATAATTTTTTTTCTGAGTATTGAAGTGTCTGATGGTATGTTGGGGGCAAACACATCACTACAGTTTATCTTCTGTAGACCCAAACTAACACTTTTATTCATACTCTGCTAAGCCATAGTAGTCCTATTAAAAGCACTACTTGAGTAATAACATATTTATATATGTCACAACTGCAATAACTCTGAAACCCCTGTATATGTTTCCAATAAAAATGAAAAACAAATTAGTAGGTGTGCAGGAGTTCAGTCATTTGTGTCTATGTATTTACAGTTTAGAAATGTAAAGAAAAATATTTCAGAAGCTGAAGACAAATATTATAAAATTATTGCACCACTCTTGAACTTCCTCAAAATACATTTTCTTTGTATACCATTCCTGACCTATTCATACATTTGATTCAGGAGTTGTGATATTTGTTATCTTCTTATTTTTACCTTTTATTTTTAACATCTGCTATTTCATCTGCACGTTATTATCATGCCCAATGGAGAATGCAATACAAAAAAAAAAAACCATGCTTTTTGCTTAGGGGGCAAATAGTTATCTGCTTGAGAAAGACGTCAACTTTCAGAAGCCTACTGATCAAACAGCCCTGAAAACACATTAAACCATTTATATACTACTACTGTTCTAAGATTTCTAAATATTAAGCACTAGACAGTGAAAACAGACATCTGACTCATTAAGTAATCTCTACAATGTTGGCTCTTGCCAGAATTAAATGCTCAAGCAGCAAGTCACCACACAACTGCAAATTATTTTTTCACAATGTTGTAAGCTATTTATTGTGTTAACATAATCATAATCAATTTTAAGATATAATTTGAAATAAATGTTTTAATATTTTAAAACTCTTGTAGGCATCACTGTAATTCACACTATAAATACGAGTCATTAATTTCAATAAATAAACAGAATGAAAATATAGCCAGGGTCAAAATTAAGAGGTTTCTTTTATAATATACTGTCACTTCTTCTAAGATAAATGGAACCAGACACAGAGAAAACTGTTAAGTTCACAGCAGCTTCCATGTTCCTTAAGTTCCACTTGCATTTCTTTAACAAGTTAACTTATTAGAAGGAGAAACATCTGAAGATCAACATAGCATGCCTCCATATATGATTATGACATGTTTAGATAATCCTTTATTTGAAAAATCTTTAAAATGATTGCAGTTAATCATATCCTTTCTGATAAAATGCAGATTTAGTTGCTTTTCTTGGCTTTCTTTCAGAGCCTCTTTGAAAATAGTCCATTAAGCATTTCTGACTACTTGTGAGATTCCTGTTTAGAATCTCTGGCTTATAAAGGTACATTTGGACTTCAGCTGTTCTTTTGGGATAAAACCTTCAGCAAGTGTTCAACTTAACTGCAGCCATCATAATACAATTCAGTCTTGAGTAGCACAGTTGACCTCCTTTCTTCAAGAACAGAAAGAATTTGGAATTCTAAACATGAAAATCTGCTCTCCTGATAAGATGGGACTTTATCCCACTTTTTTAGTGTACTTCAGTCTTCATAATATTGTTAATTGGGATAAGAATGTGTGGCAAAAGCTAATTCTATACTTATCTAATTTAAACAATCACTTGTTCAAAGTTTTGTTACATTTCTTAAAAGTTCTTATGCTTTCAGCTGAATAGATGGAATGCAATCGTAACACAGTGTAGTTGTTGGTAAAATTAATAGACAAATATTTCAGAGGATATGTAATGTCCATGTAGAGTATTCAGTAGCAAAGGGTACACTGAAAAACAACAGAACATATGATAACGAAGCATTATATACCTTAGTTATTTCCAGAAGCAACTAATTCTGAATAAACATGATGTCTAAGGAGATGCCAATTTCAACTGAAGCTTTTCTTAGAGTTGGGGTATTACTAAGAACTTTCTCCTATATAGACCATCCACTGATGTGTGCACTCTCAGAGAGACTTCTTCATAGGCAGAATGATTTACAGAACCTCTCTTCTTTACCTAAGTAACACCTGCATGAAACTTACTCAGTTTCTAGCATCTTTTGAGATCTGTACTTTTGTAATAAACCTGAATGCTACAGGCCCAGTTAAAAGTTGGAAGAAAATACAGACACATAGTGTGACTTTGCAAAGTTGTTTCCATAAGAAAGCAGGCTAAAAAAATGCAGTCATAATTTGGAAAAGGACACTTCCTTCTCTGGAACACCCTTTTTTATTTTGACAAACAGGAATATGTGCCAGAGACTCTGACATTATTCAAACAACCCTGCTTCACTAAACTCTGAAAATGCTACTAGGGAATCTAGCAGCACTAGATACATGTTCATTCCAATATTCATATGCCTCAGTTCTAACATAATATGTAAAAATATAGGCCACACTTTCTCAGTCAAGCAGAAAGATTAGTTTGCATTCATTTCATTGTGCATCCCTGCTGATATCCCATTACTTATGTCCTTATATTGATCTCAAAAAGGTCCTAGAAGAGAGGAGACACATGCACATGACTGATGTATACCCTAAGACTGAGAAGAGGAGAAAACACCAGAAAAGAAACAAGTCAGTGCCACACAAGCCAAAGAACCTAGCTACACAAAGACTGTAAAAGATAACAGACCAGTAAACACATGTTGAAATGCTCAAGGTTATTTCTGCAGTAACAGTTAAAGAAGATTAAACTTCTCCTTTTTCTGTAACGGAGTCGGGCATGGTAATGACAAACCAGTGTTGCAACTAGCATGATACGCAATGTTAACTCGGGATAGGATCATCACACGTCTCAGAGGGAGGATCATGTCCCTGAGGACAAATCCTTAAATGTCATAACCAGACCCACCAGTCCTGTGCTGAGGCACCCTGGTGGCAGCTCTGGACCTAGGCTCCTTTTTTTTCCTACCTTCCAACCACACTCATCAGATTGATGTTAGACCCAACTCATCTGCTGGTGTTGGTCTTCGGATGAATGCAGAGCCTCAGTCACAGCTCATTCTTCCATTGCCCTCTCCTGCAGCTCCCCGACAACAGAGGGAATTGGCCTCACCATCTGCCACAACCATGTTCTCACAGTAAATGATAAAAAGTTGAGGAAATGTAATGATCAAATAACACCCAAACAGCACAATGACTTTCACATGTGGCCACCAAGGCCAAGAGCAGGATAAGAAGATTACTCTGACACACTGAATCAAACATTGTCAGGATGGTACTGAGGCAGCAAACCTAAAGATAAGCAGCAGCCAAGGCCTTCTAATCAGACTTCTCTTGGGCAAGACGACAACGCTGACTTCATCCCCGTAAAAGTAAAAATCTATAGCCCAGATGCAGGAGACTCACTTGCAGGACTGGTTGTTCAATGACGATCTTAGCAGGCAGCAGAGTGCATTGTGAAGTAAAGCTGGTATGAGAAAAGATCCCGGAGGGGGGAAAAAGCAGCAATGAAAACTAATGGACTGTGCAATCTACACTGTTTTGAACAAATGATGTTCAAACATTGCTCTGCCTACAACAAAACCTAGGTTTCAAAACAGCCTAAAAACAAACAAACTGTTTCAAGTCATTTTGTAAGGTGATATGTATCTGACTTACCACGACTGGTCAAATTCATTGATGATATTTAGAAAAAGTGTTTTTAAATGGTAACTCAGTGAGATTATCATCACCTTCACCAGAAGTCACAAGGTACAACAGGCAATCTGAAGCTCTCTGTTTTCCCAACTAATATCTTGCATGCTATTATTTAATCAAAGAACTCCATAAAACAGTTTCTAATGCGGATGGTAATGCTTTCCTATATGTATCTTCCTGGTTGTTAGGAAGACAGTAAGAAACAAACAGATCATGTGTGAGAACTGAGGTGAAGATTGAAAAAAACCACAGAAGTGTCTACAATCTAGAATAAAGTTCATGGATGAACTTTATTCATCCAATAAAGTTCGTTCAAGTGGACAACCTATGAAGAAACAACATATAAAACCAGAATATGTAAATGAAAGTAGACTAACCTGTCCTTTGAGATTTCAAATTAAATATTGATCACCTGTCTTCCTAGGTATACTACTACCACACCTCAAAACAGTTACCTCCTGCTCCTGCAGATCTTTTTCATTTCTGTCCTTTCCAAATCAACTGGCATCACTTTAGATGTAGGGATTTTTTCTTTCATCGATAGTTCACTTATTTTGTTATGAAATTACCTTGCAAACTATTAAAAGCCTGCTTAGACCTGCTCCTGTTCATTTAGCAGGAATTATGTCACACTCAGACACCCTATATATTCAAAACATCTTTTTATTAACTTACAAAGCTATCAAAAATTTTTTACTGAATGCTCCTTTCCCTTTTCACTTAACCTTAAGAAAAATAAGGTCAGTAGAATGAAATTTAGTTTAGAAAAGGCAAGCACTACCTTCAAAATCAAAATCTACTGAAGACCTCTCAGAGTATTTGACAAACTTAGAAGAGTTCCTGAGAGTAAGCTGAGAACATGTTAAATTAGAAACAGACAGCACACTCCTCACACTACAGTCTTCATGGATAGTTTTCTGGGTTTACTAACTGTTCATTAATGCTGTCTACTTTTATTTAAGCATTCTAAAGCTGGTATAAAAGCAGAAATAACTATGGAAGTAATAATGCTAACAGTACTATAAAAGTTGAAAACACATTTTTGAAAATACAATGTATGCATTTCATCACTTCTTTTACCTGTGATCTCTGAAAAAGAAAGACTATACCCACTACAGAAAATATGCCATAAACATAGAGAAAAAGTCAACAGTCAGGAGTACATTATTTATATAACTTTATAATAGTTGCACATAATTTAGGTGTGCAAAATTATTGCCTATAATAAAAATTAAAAACAAAACACTTATTTAGGTTTCATGATCCACTCACCATAAAAAAATTACCATACTAGTGGATATAAAAAATTGGTCAGGGACTCAATACTTGCAAAAATCTGTATTCAGAAAGATCAGAGCTTCATTTTTTCTTTGTCATAGAAAGGCCCCCAGCTTTCATGTTTTTCTGGCCAGTATAGGGAACACAGCCAACTTTCTTTTCATTTGCTGGCCATGAGCTAAGACAGTCTCTCAAATCAAGCTTTAAAACCTTTATTGGGATGCATATGGTTCCTAACAGATTAGAGCTTTACTGTAAGCAAGACGACTGACTAAGGCAGGAAAACCAAGAGATAGAGCCTATCAAGGTTGGTTGGTTGTTTTAATTAACAATTGATTTAATAGAGTCAAACGCACCTGAAATGTTTGGGAGTTTTGGAAATGCAAATTTAAGCAAGAACAGCAAAAGGAGGGTGTTGGGTAGACTCTCAGACTTCAGGAGAACAGAGACAAGCTGATAAAAGACCAAGAATGGCATTGTAAAGCAAAAGAAAAATATTTAGAGCACAATGTCAAATCAGAGGAAGGCACGTGAGTTTAGAGCAGAGTGACTCATGTACAGATTAGGTACTTTATTGGCCATCACAGATCCAATGCTGTTACACCAGCTTTGCCTTGCATTAAATCTGCACACACACCTCCCTCAAATATTTTTATAACTCTCTCACTAAGTCAACTCCATGCAGCTTTCTATAAAGCACACGGTTGAGATGAAGCTCAGGAGTACATAGACGCTGTTACACAGCATAATACCATGCTGTGGTACATTACCGTTTCTCCTCAGAAATTCTAAACTCAGTAACAGCTTTATGTAGCTAGACAAGACGACAATGGACTGTTAAGGATAAATATTTCCATTATCAACTTGCTTAAGAGAATAAAGAGTATAGAGAACAAAACAAGGGACAACACAGAGAGCTAAGCTTTTGGCAAAGTAGAACACCACCTGCAAATTTTAAGAGATCATGCACACTTGCCTCTCCTGGAGGGAGAGACCTGAAGACCTCCCAAAAACCCTTTAGTGTCTATGCATCTCTAATATTCCTAAACCTATCAAGTAATAAAATTCCAAACAGATGTTATGATCTGAATCTTGGAGAATTCAGGCAGGCATAGTACTCTAATACTATAGAGATGTTTGAAAGACATTACTGTGTATTTTAACACTGACCTGTTTTGTAACCTACTGTCTAGGAAACTGTTTATTTCTATAAACTACTACTGAACCTGTCTTGAAAATCTAGAGTCACAGTTCAAATAGTATGGAGAATTAATTTCTACACAGACTTCACAGTATTGTTAATTCTTACAGTCGTGCTGAAAATGCAGTTTTTCTAGAAGCCCCTGGTTTTAACATTATTACTCATCATCTCAGTTTAAAAAAAAAAAAAAAAAAGAATCAAACAGACCACTGAGTTATAAAAACAAAAGGCAAAAGGGAACAATAAAGGCTTCAGAATTTTAAGACCAAAAAAAATAAGGTTCCACATTTATTACTTTTAAGCCGAACTAATAATAGAAGGGGAACAATAATGAGGATTTGGAACTTGATGCACTAAACAGTTGACATTGACAATAAAGTTTTAATAATAAAATCATTTTGTTGGCATACCTCCAGAATGGATTTGAGTGATTATAAAAACCTGTGAAAATAAATTTCAATTATGGATATTATCCATTTATTTATTAATATCACAAGCTACCTTTTTCTGTTTCTGATTCTATCAAAGTTATCTAAAATTTTAGTATTCCATTATCTTGGAAAAGTCAGAAGGATCATTTGTATCCCAAAATATTGCTGATTTCAAAGAAATTCCCATTCCTTTACACAAATTAATCTAAAAAGAAATTTAATGAAGACTTCTATTTACCCTGATCTCCTCAAGTCACTAAATCTCCTATTACACAGAAATAAGCTTTAAGACAGAGTTCCAGAATTTGCTGCATGATGACAATTGCAACAAGCAAAACATTATTTAAAAAAATGTTCATAATTGAGTGACACAGAAATTCAGTTGAAAAGAAAACATTTGCTGTAGGCCAAAATTTGTTGGAACAAGAAAAGTTTCAACTGACGACTGAAAAAAAATGCACTTAAAAATTTAAGAGACTCATAACCACCCCCCTTACTCATGGCCCTTAAGTAATGTTTTAAAATAATATTCTTCCTTTATAGCAAATCCAAAATATTTTCATAACTATATAAAAACAAATTTTATCTGTGCAAGTAAATTTGTAGTTAATAGTTGCTTGACACAAACAAGAATAATATTAATATCACACTCTTTCTCTACAGCAAAACAGGTCACTAAAGTTACATTTTTAATGACCACAGAATTCTGATACCAGGGTACTATGTATCTACTAAACTTTCATTTCAGAAAAGCTAGATGAGAGTGAAAACAATGTAATAGTGCGTTCTGAGATTCAGCTGTATTCCCAAACAAGTTTAAACTCTAGATCTTCATCCACAAATGTTTTCTGGTGAAGTACAAAGAAAGCTAGTTATATATATATATAAAACAACTTATCCTTCAGCTTCACACATCTATAAAAAATACTATTTAAAAAAAAATCAATAATTCTGTAATTCTGTACTGTAAGTTAGTTCAGCCATGTAGTGGAAACTTGAAACAGCCTGAAATCTGTTTTAATAGTGGAAAAAAAGGCAACTGGGTAGCAAACCCAGTATTTTTACACACATCATATTCCTGCCAATGTGGATTAAGCAATGCAATAAAAACAAGAGCATACAATGTTACACGGATTTAGGCTAAGCTAATATAATTTTCAACAGAGGCAGGAAGAATCTCTCCAGAAATACCCTCACAGATACACTACAGACCCAAAGTTTACAGTTCCTTAAAAGAAAAGAATTATATAAAGTTAACATAATTACTTTTCCAAAGTTAGGAAGCCACTCAATCTCTCAAATATGATGTAACACTACAGATGCAGCTGGCATTTAAAAATATCTACTCGATTAGTTGCATGATAACATCTTTATATTAACTATTCCATAATTTTACCAGTAACAGAGGCATATTAGATAAAATATGTATCCAGAATGTAGGAAGATTATATAGGCTTCTATGACATGGTATACTCAGAAAAGCCTGTATTTTCAAAGACACAGAAGGCAAAGAACTGCTTTTAGATAGGAGGCAGCGGTACAGACACATCAGTCTTAATGCCCAGAAAAAAACAACACTATTCACTCACTTTTCCCTTTCCAGAAAACTGCAGTAATTCTCCTTTTTCAGAAATACTGCAGATTTCATATTACACTAGGGGGAAGACATGACTCCTAGGTACCAGCTCACTAAGAGAACTTGGGGTGGGAGACAGGGAATAATGTTGTTCAGTGATACAGTTGTTGGATAAGTACACTTGTGTGTGTAAACACAGTCAACCTTTTATTTGATTTTACCCTTTCAGCTGATACATAGTTTCTGCAGGTGTCAGTCTGCAGGAATGCAAAGGTGTTCTCACTGAGACAAGTATCTCTAACAGCAGCACACCCTGAAAATAGATACTCCTTGCTTCCATGCACATAAACATGCAGCGCAAGGAACTGAATGCATGAAACCATTGGATTTTCCCTGTCGGAAAGCATCTGTAACTACACATACCATGGGATCAGCTAGCAAGGGGCAATATGCTAATAGCACACTGTAGTGACGTCAAACCAGAGGTACCAAACCATAGAAGAATGAAATGGGATCGCCTGCCCCAAGTATCGACCACTCCCTCTTATAACCTAACTCTGAGTAACAGGATACAAGACAACATATGAAGCAAGAGGAAAATTTAGAACTAGATTAAATACTGGTGGGCAGGGAGCAACAAGCAGCAATTACCTCCCTTCAACAGCATCCTCCAACTGTAGCATCTTACAAGAAGGTAATTTTGAAAACAAGCACCAAAAAAAACAAACCCAAACACACAGAATTGAACCATTAAGTGTAGACATATGAAGACTATTCAAAGGAATAGCACATTTAATTCGGTATTTTAATTTATTAAATATTAATACAATAATTAATAGATGGAATTGTTATATGGTGACAAATGATGAAACAATGATAGCTGCTTGCTATATTTGTCCTACAAAAATAAATTTAAAAGACCCATAACTGGACTTGAAAACTTAAATTACCCAAGCTATTTGTACTGGAAATTCCTCTAAATGAGATTGCCATGGAAGTTTTAGTTAGTGACTCATGTGAAACTATCCATTTTTATGAGTATGTCCATATTTCAGTTCTGTGTCTGCTGAGGCAACACCACCACCAGTGTTACACTTCACTGAATTAAAGCACAGATTAAGAGAAGATGCAAATTCAAATAAATAATAACACTATTTTGAGTGGTTATTAAAACATTTCCAACAAAAGCAGCTGTCCAACTGCTTGTTCTAATTGATTCCATTTTTGTTGTCTCTTCCATAAAGTCACTATTAAGAAAAGCAAAATAAACAAACAAGTGCAATCACAACAAAGCAAAGGTAATTATGCAAGACTACCCCTTTTTATACGTCCACTTTGTTCTTTCGTGGAAAAGTACAAACAGCAGGCTATTACCAAAAGTAACAGCTACACTGAAAATTTTCAAAGGCTATAGAAGAGACACATTAAGAAATATTTTTCTTCTAAAAAAAAAAAAATTATGTACCACAATATGAAAGACTTCAAGAAGCATTATCTACCTGGTACTCCGACTACATTGCAACTCATATTACAGAAAAGCAGCCCAGAGCGCACTGAAGAGCCAACATGAATCACAGAACCATACAGGGAGCCAGTCTTTATGTCAGCCTCTTCTGTAGTCAGAAATATAGGGTTTTGCAGCCTTGGATAGATATTCTGCTAGTTTTACTGCTTCCCATAAGCCAGTTGGTCTGAAACAAGTGCACAGAGAGAGCAGGAACTTCAAGCTTTCACAAGAAACACCTGCAGGTATTTTCCCACAGCATTCCATAGAAACTATGCATATGCCTGATGACGCTTTTGAAAGTCATCAGAAGTGTGAATTTTTCTAGTAAACGTTAGAAAAATACTAACCAATTCTTAGAAATATCTGCTCAATAACAAAACAATATGAGCATAAGTGCATTTTAACACACTTGTCCAAACTGAACAATAACCATATGGTTAAAAATACATCTTTGAAAAATTCAGAGTATGAAAATTACCTAAAATTACACTAGAAGCAAAATACTGTCTTCAGAAAGCAATTCAGCCTGGATATGAAAACACTGGGTTTTCTTTTTCCCTTGCAACTTTGTACATAGCTGTAATACAAAACAACAACCCTAAAGGAATTTAAACGGAGGCATTCACTTCAAGAAATTTCATCAAGAGGAAGTCTACAGGTTGCTCTTTGATGCAAATTGTTGGTAGTGTACAAAGCAATAGCTGCTCTGCTACATTACCTCTTCTGATCTTACTGAATTCCAAAGAGAAACCAAACTGGGCTTCCCCAAATACTGCTGAATGACAATTGCACTGCTAGAGAGGGAAATTAACCTAACCCGATCAACACAGTTTGTACTTGGAGTAAAGGAATGCATTATGAAAATGTCAGAAAGAAGATGAAGTGTAACAAAAACCTCAAATACCAGAGATCACTGCTGCAGCATTCTTGCTGTATACTGTGACACAGAGAGAAAAATACTGTGGAGGAAAGATCTCACATTAGAGTATTGTCTGAAACATAAAACAGCAAGGTCCTACTGTACAAGGCAAGGTCAATGCAACTGGAGAGTCATCTGTTTAAGAAAACATACTATTATTAGATGCAAGTTATGCAGCACTTGTGCATACTAATAGAATAAAACCATTACTCCAAAAATAAATATTTTCAAATGGTAGTTTTGACTTTGCACTCAACGTTTCCACTTTTTGTGCCTCATTTAAAACATTCAGATGATTAACGTAAAGAATATTGAAAATACCTTAGTATTTAATTTTTAATTAGCTATGAAATGTTACAACAATAGAAAAATACAGTAACACATTTTTTTAATGAGGTTGCTCCACTGGAAATGTCATAACAAATTATGAAATATTACTTACTGCTAGCAACGTACAATAAAAAGTATCCTAGAGCTGACAGCCTATTTAAACTATTATGATTTGCCTCAAACTACTGAGAGTAAAATATGACCGTAAATAACACACTGGCCTACGAGATACACTTTCTTGTACAAGACTGAAGACTGAACTGCCTCCATGCTCTAAAGTTATGCTGGAGTATTTAAGACTTTTGATGTAAAGAATGCAGAAGGCAGCTCCCTGGGGCATGTCTCATATTGCACAAGATGTGTGTGTCTGTTACTTTAAATCATCCTCTGAACGAGCTGGTATTACCTGTGGCACCATCACTGACAGTAGATAAATTGGAGAAGTAGAGCGGACTCTGGAAGGATAATTCTGATGAATAGTTGAGCTCATTCCTTCTAGATTTTGTAGTTTACTAGGTTTTGGTAACTGATGGTACATCTAGCTTTTGTTGGAACATGCTAGATTGTTTATGAATGACTGAGCAGTTAAGAGTATTGTGTATGGTCTAGTTTAAAACCAGTGACATTACGTCCTGCACATAGATGTTAGCATGAGAGCATATGAAACCACCAAGGACCAGACTTTGATCCCACAGTGACATATTTAAAATTAACTCCATTATTTCACATAAGATCAAAATTCTGTGCCTCAAAAGCAGAAGAAAATTATCACAGAATCACAATGTTAGGGGTTGGAAGGGACCTAGAAGATCATCTAGTCCAACCCCCCTGCCAGTCCAACCCCCTGCAGGATCACCTAGACCAAGTCACCCAGGAACGCATCCAGGCGGGTCTTCAATGTCTCCAGAGATGAAGACTCCACAACCTCCTCTCCCACTGCCTCTTGTCCTGTCACTGGATGACATTGAGAAGAGCCTGGGTCCATCCTCCCTATACTCACCTTTAACATATTTATAGACATTGATGAGGTCCCCCCTCAGTCTCCTCCAGGCTAAAGAGCCCCAGCTCTCTCAGCCTCTCCTCATAAGGGAGATGCTCCACTCCCTTCAGCATCTTGGTGGCCCTGCGCTGGACTCTCTCCAGTAAATCTCTATCTTTCTTGGAGTGCCCAAAACTGGACACAGTATTAGAGAGCTCTCAGTATAGGAAATGCAAAAAAAAAAACAAACCCAAACTGTCACTACTTTATCCTTAGCTCTTAAACACAAGTCTCATTTCAGCAGATGAATGTTTAGCTTAAATAAATAAATAAATACATCAAAAAGTAAAATATGACCAATAGATGCAAGAACCATGACTATGGAAACCTCACCCACAACCAGACATATTTTTTTTGCTTTGCCAAGACAAATAAAACAGTATGCAGAGTAAGCTGGACTGCTCTCATAGAATATGTACTCAGTTGTGTAGGCCCTCAAGTACATGTGCAACAACACTCCTAAATGAGATTAAGGCTCGAAAAAGGACAGAACTAAGGAAAACCAGGGATTTCAGGTGAGCATGCCAATAGCCTTCCACAACAGAATAATGATGAAAAGTATTATTCAAAAATCAATCAGACTGCATACTAAAGGTATGTAAAGATACAGACAGATGTTAAGCTGCTGTCTGCATAACCAAATTATGGCCATTACTCAAATGAAATCATCAATGGCTGCATCGTGAACTGGCAATAGAGTAAATCTGTCAATGCTGGACATCATCTGCATGATTCATTTCAGTGTTTCAGTTACTGGTATTTTCAAAAAGTATATGAAAGGAAAAGATGTGAATTCTTGCTAATAACACTATAATTGTCATTTGTAATGTTTAGGGCTCACAGTCATGAGTCAATATCCATTTCATGTCAGGTAATGTACAAACGAAATGACAACTCTTGTGTGCTGTCTTTAGTGCTTTAAAATAAGAAAAAAAAAACCACTTTTGTTTATATGCAGATAAATTAAGCTGTTATCTTAAAAAAACCCTTGATTTTAATGTTCAGTGAAAAATCCCTATGCAAATCATGGACTTCTAATGAAACAAGGGATTGTTTTTGCCTCGTTCATAACTCAGCTTTTCCTTTAATTCTTGTTTCAAATCCAAGAACTATTGCTAAATTACAGATGCTCTTCTTCAAGAAATAGGAGCTAACTTGAGTTAAATGTTTCCAGCCATTATAAATCTACCAGCCATCTATAAATCTTCTATAAACAGTTACAACTGTCACTTTTCAGTATGTGCCTTACTGGATTTCAGTGCTTTAATTTGTTTGTTGGCTTTGGTGGTTTGTTTTGTTTGTTTGGGGTTTTGTTTCCTTAATATATAGTTTGAACTCTGGCTTGAATACCACACTTCTATTGGTTAAAATGCATCACATTAAATTAATGTGAATTGAGAGGACAGGAACTGCACTGCCTGGTCTGCGGTCACAAAGTCTTAATAACAAACTTCTTACCATGTGTGAAAGTGGGAATGAACTCATTACAGTGTACTAGATTTATACCTCAATATGGCAGAACATGAATAAATTCTATTTAGTGACTAAGAAAGATTTTAGCAATCCTTTGCAAATTTATGCAGATTGGATATGCTTCTTTATGACTTGGGTATTTCTCCCTGAATCACTGTGCCTCATTTGTTTCATTGCTCCTGGCTTTGTTTACATCAGTTGTTTGCCGTTGACTTTTCACAGGATGAGATACCATGGATCAAAGATTATTATCTGTGGTTGGAAAGCATGATTTATTAACCTACATAATGGTCACCACTTTGCATTTAGCAGTAATTGCTAAATGGCATTGCATAATTGGCAGGTTCTCTGATCCACTTTCAAACACACAAATATATGAAACATACAGGATTGAGATTATTATCAAACTTTTGTTATATAAATACAACAGCAAGTCCACTTCCACTCCTCACACAATTGCCTTACTGTGAAACATAAAACGTGACTGTTCCCTTAAAGAGCTGGTCCTCTATGAACTTCTCTACCACTTTACCCAGGTCTTACACTTCCTTTATTAAAAGCCTAGTTCACAGCCACCTGTATAGGCTCTTCTCTGTATCACCTGTACTGATGGCATCCCAAGAGCATGCAGCTGAACCAGTAAGCATCACACCCAGACACTTCGGTCCTAATCCTACAAACACTTCAGTGAAACTAATTCTGTAAGTGCTTGCAGACTTAGAATCTTTGTAACTCAACAGCACTTCACCAAGCAGGTTAAAGAGAAGTCTGGAATGGGAAGGAATGTCCTGAGCGCCGGGGCCTGCAGCCTGCACAGAGTGCCGAGAGACCACAAGAAAGGCTCACCAAGACCAAGTAGGGATAGAGAACAACAATCCCCCCTGCTGCTTGCAACCATAGGCTAATTCGAATGCCAGATCTCTCAGAAGCTACACCAACTCATACCAGATTACAATAAGCCAGACTTTAATGCAAAAACATAACAACTGTTTGCACAATCACAACGAATGAAAAGAGGGAAAGGGAGGGATGAATTTATGACAGGTCAACCTGTTGGATAAGGTCAACCCTCCCCGATTTTTTCAGTATTTGTGATTTCTTTGAATGCCCCCGGACGAGTGGTGGGGGAGCCCCGAAACAAAGGTCAGGCGGGGAGGGCACAGGAGAACGCAGGCAGCCGGGCCACCGGGTCGTGCCGCCGGCAGCCCAGGGCTGCGGCACACGGTCTAAAGCGGAGCCCCCACCCGACTCAGGCACAGTCGCGGCGGGCAGCCCCCCGCTGTCCTCGCCAGGGCCCAGGATACTGGGGCTTTGCCCCAGGGAGACCCCGGAGGAAGCGCCAGCCTCGGGGAAGAAACCCGTGAAAGGGGGCGGGAGTGAGCAGAGGACACACCTTTCAGCGTCCCCCAGGCATCTTCCTCCTCCTCCTTCTCGGGCTGGCCAGCGACTCCAGCAGCGGTGGGGCTCCGGCGGCGGAGCGGTCTGCAGGACGGGGCCGCCCCCGCCTCTCCAGCGCTCCAGGGCCGCCGCTGCCCGTGGCAGCGGACCTAGCGAGGAGCCTACCCCGGCGGGCCGAGGGCGGGGGCTGGGGGCACGCACCGCCCTCGGGCAGGAGGGAGGAAGGGACGGAGGGAGGTGTCGTGGGGCAGCGCCACCGGCTGCCTCAGCTGCGAAACGAGGGCGCGGGGCTGGCGGGGCGAGTTCCCCTGGGACCGCGCCTCCTTTGCGGTGGGGTGTGGAACCTCGCCCCACCTGGGGGCTGTCGCTCCGAGCGGTAATTGAACTACTCCACGTCCTAGGAGTTTGGCGTGTAGCCCTGACAAGCAGGACTGCTGCTGAAAGCCACAAATTCAGCTGCTTCCCCCTTCGACGCCCTCGGTACGTGCAGCTGACTGCTCATAAAAGACGAGGTGGCGCCCGCAGAAGGGATCCCCGAAGCCAAAGCGCGCACCCCGGTGCAGTCCTGCCGCACGCCACCCCCATCCCGGCGGGCAGCCGCCAGCTGAAGCTACCCGCGGAAGATCTTCCTCCTACCTTCCGCCAACGAGCAGCGTCGCCCAAGCGTCCCAGCCCCGCGCCTCCCCTCCTCCGAGTAACGGCGCCGTCCCCCGCAGCGGGAGCCGGTCCAGCGCCATCGTCGTGCGCGCCCGCCGAGCGAGGGCCGGGGTGGGGGCGGGCCGGGCCGCGGCTGCCTCACCGCATCGGAATGTCGGCGCGCCCCCCGCGCGCCCCTCCGGCGCTACGCGCCCCCCGCGCACCCCTCCGCGCCTGCCCGGCGGCAGCAGCAGCAGCGGTGGCCAAGGTTGCGTTTACACTGCCGCACGGTGCGGAAACGCCGGGTCGATGGTGGAGCGGGTGGAGAAGCGCGGCAGCCAACCCCTGCCCCGGGCTACACTGCCAACCATTATCTCCGCAGAGGCCAGCGAAGCCTCCCCGGGGGAGGGGAGCGGCGGTGCAGTCGCTGCTCTCTTCCATCGGCACTCCGGAGAAGCACGGAGCCGTGAACACAGCTGCACATCGTCGCAGGCGGTCATTCTCCAAGCAGAGTAGAAGAAAATGAGTCTCGTAAATTTTTACTGTCAGTTAAGGGTTCTCATTTTTTAAACAGGAGAAAGTAAGCCAAAGGTAACGCGGGTTTAGTTAGGACATTTTTATGCGAAGGACACCGATTCTCAAAACTAAGGTATGTAGAGATTGTGTCTCAGCACAGGGCTGTAAAACTTAGTTAACTGATTTTATTCTGTTCAAAATAAGGAATTCATAATATTGTTTCCTCACGGAAAAGAAAATTGAACGCTTAAAAGTCACATTTACTACTATACTACTCTCTTAGCAAACACTCAACAGCTCATTGCGATAACCGTAATACAATAATGCTGATGCCCTGGAGACAGTAATCACAGTGGAGAAAGTCTATTAGCAGTTCAACGAATACATCAAAAAAGTAAATTAAGTTACCCACTGGAAGTTTACGTAAGTTATATAGTATAAAAAAAAAAAATTGGGGTGGGTTTTAACAAATTAGGTCAGATACACTGTTACATGTATTTATTAACTTACTACTTCCCGGTTTTACATGTATTACCTGCTCTAAGTGGCTTACAGGTTCTGATTATTAGAATAGCAAGAGAAAATACATCCACTATAGTAAAGCACCTTTTTAGCAGTGTAACATCAGAATCACTTACTGCTTAGGAAACATACGACATGGCCAATCTAAACTGTATCAGGTAATTAACTCAATATTGATCACTTTATACTGAAATACAGTATATACTGGAAAACATCCAGGTCCTGCTGAAAATGTACTATTCCCCTTGCTTTCAGATTTTATTCACTGAATATAGTATCCCCTCCCCCCCCCCAAAAAAATGCTGTAAGACAGTATTTTGCAAAAAAACCCCACTTTAGTCTGTCTTTTCCAAATCGTGTTCTGTCTGATCTGTATCTTTTTCAGTATTTCCATATATACATACACTTAATATTGAGGGAAAATTATTCAGTTAATACTTTAGTGTACTTTACATTTTGTTAATGTCAGAGGCACAGTAACTACTCCATAACAAATCATGAAACAGGTTTTCAGCACTACAATAGTAACAATAAGTTATCCTCAAAATACACAGGCAACAGGAACCTTTCCATGTAAGCTTTTTCCAGTTTCTCCCTGCTTTTCCAGGTTTAAATGTGCAGGAAAGGTCTTATCACATTATTCCAGTGGAAAATATACAGAGATTTTCCTTCACAACGTGTTCACAGTTTTTTTTTTTCCTTATACTTTTCAGTCATTTCAACAATAAATGTAACATTGTATGGAAAAGAAAGTGATACATTTTACAGAATGGAAAATTTGGAGAAACCACTATATTCTTGGCTCAATAGAGGCCTAAGCCATCTGTCTAACTACAGGCACTTATCTGTGGGACAACTTAGCATACCAGGGATCAATAACATGCTCAAACTATTTCTTGCAAGAATCTCTTCCTGAGATCCAGATCCTCACTTGTAAACTGAAGACTTGCATGTTTTACCAGGACACTGGAAGATTATTTAATAACAACAAGATTTTTAAACACTGTAAGGATGGAAGATATAAAAAGATTTACAACAATGTGAAAGTTTTAAGTCAAGACACAATGGTGACAGGTGTTCTCTTCATTTCCTCCTGGATGACATTCACTTCTCTGAATACTGGAAGAAAGAATGACCAAGATTATAAGCTGCAGGAGTGTTAACAGAGCTGCTCTCTTAATGTATTTATGCAAGTTCATTGCATCCCTGAAAAGCACTGTAGGCTGAGAAAAATTAAATATTAAGGAATAACATGCCTAGATGTATCTAACAAGTAAGTTACTATTAAATATTTTAATGTGTTTTCCTTCTTTAAAAACAAGTCAGAAGTTACATGCACATCATGAAAAGATGAAACTGCATCCCAGTTATACAATTACAGTTAAGACAAGCTGTCTTCTTTCCCTCTCAACAGCAGTACATGATCCTCTGAGATGTAAGCAGATTTCCTTGGGAAGAATCTCATTTGTTTGGTGACAAAATGGAAAGTTGCTTGTTAGACTAGTTACCTGGATAACCTGTTTGCCTCTGTTACTATGAGATTCATCAGGTTTGTTCCTCTCTTCCTCATACATACAACAGAAGTAACTCCCCTCAACAAACTGACCACTGACCTTCGCTCAAAACTAACTTGTTCCTGAGGAGGGAAAAGTCTGCAGGCACTCATTAGCATCCAGGACCCAACTTGCTCCCAAGTTTTGCAGAAGTGAATTTTAAGCTGCTTGATGACCTCAGCACTATACAGATGAAAAAACTATTTTTTGCTGCACTGGAATTGACTCATGAGTCATGGTTTCTTTTAAACATTCTTTTTAACATTCTCGTTAAAGCACACAGAAAGTGCTTTGAAAATGCTTGTTTTCTTTCTCATTGTACATCAGTGTCCACTATTTTTTCCATGAGAATTAGCTGTTAGTCATCACGCTGGATGCTGCTCCATCAGGCTTGACAATACAGAAAGACAACACATCCACCTCAGATTTATCATATTGCTAGATTTACTAGCAACACAAAGAGATCTTATAAACTCAAGGTGGAGACCCAGATGTGAAATTTCACTAATCTGGGTTTCTACATATAGTGCTTAAACAGAGAAAAATACAGGAACTTCAGAAAGTATCATTGTGTCTTTTAGCTCTTACCAGCGAGCAGTCTTCTACCAACCATGTATTTTTGAGTTTGGATTACAAAACTGATTTAGAGATGAACTTCAAAGTGATGCATAAATATTAAATTCCACACATTCCTGCAAGATGGTATGATTCAAATTATACAGATGGGAAAACTAAAGCAATGTGAGTTTACTTGGGCGGTTTTCCCAACAACGAAGAAAAAGAAGAAAAAGTAGCTACAGAGGTAGGATCAGAACTAACAAATACCTGGCCTTTTTTCCACGCTCAGTTTTAACTATACATCATTTGCCAAAGACCTGCAGTATAAAAGACTATTTCGTCTTTAATTGTGGTATTCCATAGCAATATTTTCAAACCTTTATTTAACAAATTACATAAAACACTTAAGATATTCTTTTAGTTTTAAAAAATAGCCATGTGTTTTTTCCTTGGACTTTGCTCCAAAATTCACCCTTCAGCTAGGACTGAAGAAAAGCACATACGCTTGTGTACATGCAAACAGAAATTCTAAAAGAAAATTGGAAACACATAAAAATAAGGACCAAGAGTACTTTCTTTAATGGCACTCTGGTTTTGGTACAGCAAAATTTTCACTGATTTACTAATGGATAGCAAGTTTTCTTATAAAGGAACACATAGGCCTCACCTGCAATGAATTCCTCCAATCCATTACAGCAATTATAATTCTACACAAGTACGGCCCATGGACACAGGCCAGCAACTGCTCTGTCAGGGCAGTTCAGCTCTCCCTATGAAGGACAATTCTGTTTCAAACATAAGGTGATTCTGACCTGTGAGAAGAGTTTTTACAGAAAGACAGTTTCTGTCGAGACAATATTTTAGTAAAAGCCCAATTTTGAGATTATTTTGATTGCTAGATAAATAATCAAACGCCATAAAATTTCTGTACCAATTCAAAATACTAAGGATTTGGAAGACAAGCTACTTGAATTTCAGAAATTACTTTTAATTTTTTAACTCTGGACTGGAGGTTTCCTATTAAGCCTGCTATTCTATGAATGCCCCAGGGGCTTTGTAAATATATTTTAAAGATTTAATGTCATTTTACATTACATTAGGTCTAGTTTGCCAATCTGACTATTATAAACACTGGCAGCCACGAATGCAATTTTGAAAGTCTAATAAATATACTCAAAGACTTTCTAATACTTAAATTAGGAATACAAATGTTAACTAGATAAAATAAATGTTTAGAAGGACTAATAAGCTGTAACACTTCATTTAAGAGTTTTGGAATTGACATCAGATGCTTGACTTTCAAAACATTAGTAAAGCCATCTACCAGTGAATCTCTGGAAGGGATACAAAAGGCTTTGGAGTAAAGTTTAAAAAAAAAAGTTACCTTTTTTTTTTTTTTTTTAAATATGTTAGAACATTTCCAATAAGGATAATTAATTATAAAACCAGAATAACTGCAGAATCACTTTTTTTTGGCTGTACAAGTTTGAGTCTGAAAAATTCGTACCTCACTCGACTAACTCCTGGAGTAAAACAGATCAAATTCAAGGAAGCCTTTTATGCCTCAACTGTATTCCCATCATGTAACTTAACTGTATTTTTTGTATCAGTTCTTGCTACACCATTATTTCATTACAGTGTTTTTTAAAAGTTAGAGACTATATTAGAATGCAAGTCTTCAAAACACTGGAGGAATAACTCCTGTTTACTTCATCTTACAGTTCAGGTACAATGGAAGTCAAACAAGGTATTAATACTAATAATCAAATTAAGTTAATAAATTGAATAAAAACACTAAACCATAATTTTCTGTTAAGTCTCCCTAAAACACAGGTGGAAAATATATATCTATTAATGGGTTAATAGAATAATATTAACAAATGGATTAATAGATTAATATTAATGGATTAATGATAATTTGTTGGTCAAGAACAGTACATAAGTATCAGCAATACTTAAGTGGCAAGTAATAGACATTGACATTCCAAATCAAATCATACAGCCAAAATAAAAATATACTAAGAAGTTCACTTTATTACTTTCCTTGTAAAGTCTCAGATTTAAAGTATTTCAAGTTGACATTGAATTATTTAATACATTTGTAATCATAAAATGTGTTGCTTCTTGAATGAAATTACATGGTCCAACCAGGATGGCATATTGTCCTGAGCATCTAAACAATAAAGCTAGATTTATTTAAGATCATTAGATGTGTCTATCTTTGTATAATCCTATTAACTATTTAGGTTCATCTGATTAATCCTGTTGAATACTAGTTTATTTCTAGGCTTGTTTCTCCTGATCAACACTTTCAAGGAAGCTTTACCAAAAAGCAGTTGTTCTATCACCTCACAACTGTGCCTCTAGTTTGAATATCAAGGTATGATTGTACTTAGGGATTCACTTCCTCCACAAAGCAACAAATGAGCTGACTTACCTGTGTTGTGTCATCATTTTAAACAAGCATCAGGACAATTAATTATTCACGTAAGAAACTGTAAAAACTATATAGTCCTTAATACAACTAAACAACAACCCATCAATTTAACTTCAGTTACAACATATGTTAGCATTTTTGTTCTTTGTAATGTTAAGATACTTAATTTCATGTTGGATAATTCAAAGTGCCCTCTGTGTAAAAAGCTTAGCTCAAAATCTTACCGTATTTTCCATTGAAGTTGGGCAAAAAATTCTTCTTTTGCAGATATGTAATGCATGTGCACACCTAGAGATTCAATTAATACAAACATGAAGGATATGAGGGAAGAATTGCCTAAAGTTGCCAGAAATTTTGTTGCCTTTTTCCTATAGGGTGTTCTGGCTTTAGGAATTAATATTTGATATTAATATCATTCGTCTTTTGTGCTACAGAAAACATGTATACTTACTGAAGCCAAATAATACCATTTTATATGTTATTGCACATACACACAAAGTTTAACGTCCACAACCATTTATTTTCTGCTGTTTCTCTAGATATTCTTAAAGGATATGCCCGTAGATGAGATTATCAGATCAAGACTAAGATTACCCTTTAATTTAAATTCCAATGCTTGAAATAAGCAAATCCTACTTCCTAATGATAGAATGTATTGTCATCAAAATATTATTTTTACTTATGTATAATACAGAGCCTTATTTAAATTAGTAATATCAAAATAAAAGTACATTTTACAGAAACCGACTTCTATTTCAAAGTACAAATATGTGCATTACTTGATTCTTCTAAAACAATTTAAGAAAAGACATTATAAACCTTGTAAAAAACCCTAGGTTACTGGTAGCTTTCCAATAAAAACTCAAGTTACTGGAATTACTAGGGTATACATGCTGCAGAACAGACCAAAGTTTTGTGTAGTGTTGGCATACACAATTCAACTGAAAGTTTGCTTGCTCAAAGGAAGTATCCTGAAAGTAGATATTTAGATAGTGGTTTTTTTACAGCCTCATGTTGGGACATTCAATTAATGTGGTGAAGTCTAAAGCTAAATGTCACAGAAGCTTTTCTATCATTCTTGTAAATTAAATTTAACTAGCAACTTTTAGTGTTCAATGTAGTAAAAACGTATTTCAGAATTCATATAATCTGAAAGTCTTCATCATGTGTCTGTTCCATATTTATTATAAACTCCTCCCTTACACAAGTACTTGCAAGATGATACAATTTTGATGAATGACCTCACACGTAATGTACTTTACTCTGGTGCTAGTACCAGCAGCTGGCTGAAGGATTCCTAAAAATGCACTTGCCTTTTGAAAACAGATGTGTTCGGGAGTCAGGATACTGAAAAATCAGCACACAACTTTAACAATACACACAGAGAGATTTGTATCACTTAACAAAACACTGTTCAGACTGGGAAAAGGAAGTACATTGACAAGAAGAATAGTTGGTGATGAAATCTGAAGGAGAGTTGAAAGTGAGAGTGCAATTTATAGGGCCAGATCAATCTTCAGTGGACAATTTGTGGCCCACGTTTCACAAGGAGTTAGCCTAGAAGCCTTGTTCTTATGTCACATAACTACAGTAGATATAATTTAATCCTTATCACTCTTGCATTTTGGGATACCTCATGGATGGATTTCAAAAAGAAAGTATAATTCAGATAATGCTCAGGAAACCACAGCAGTTTTGGTTATACAACACAGTATTTGAGCCTGACCCATCATGTGTCTTCTTCAAATTTAGTTCTTCAATAATGTTTTTCTCATTAGAATCTATTGAACAAAAGTAGATTCCAACACAAATTTAAACTGTTAGCTTATTGAATCTCAAAAAAAATAAAACAGGATCAATTTTAATTTAAAAAAACATATGATTGGAATAATTAGATATTCTAACATGTAACTAATTACTTTTTAAATTGTATTTATTTACTTTGTCAGCTTTGATTAGCATTTGCTAGTGCATGTGAATTCTGGACATGTAACATTAAAAAAAGCTCAAGAATAAGCATCTGACAATTAATGCCTTTTAATATATTGGCTTTTGCTGTTACAGTGCTTATGTATATGCTATTTGTCATAGCAACATATACCGAAGGATTTGATTGATACATAAATTAAACATGATACCTTGGATATTTAGGGACATAAAATACGCATGCGCTTTTGCCACATCATCTTTCTTTTTAAGAGTGATAAACAATAGAGTGAAAAGTAATGAGCATATTGTTCATTAAACACTAGGTTTACTAAAAGGAAATAAATCCATCATCTGGTGAAATTATTCTAAAACTTCATTAATAGTAATTCATTACAATTCTGAAGTAACACTATACTAACAAATTAATTGAAAAGGAAAATAATGTGAGAAAAATCTTTTAGCACCGAAATAGCACCCATGTTTTTGTCTAGTAGGCACTAAAATGCTCTACTGAAATCTGTAAAAGGTAAGTAAATGATCATCTACTGCTTTATACAAAGTTAGGATGGCTGATTAGGTGTTGAAATTGCAGGACTATAGGAATGCCTGTGGCTAATTTTAATAGTTACTCAGGAATTAGTATATATGACCAGGACCTTCCATGAAAGAAGCCAGACGATCAGACTGCAAAAGCGTAATGGTTATTTTTCTCTTTTGCTATGCTTTAAATTTTGCTAACTTAAAAAACACACAAACAAACAAACAAAAACACAACAAAAAAAGCACACACACACACACACACAAAAACCCAAAAAACCAAAACCCACAACCCACAAAGCAAAACGAGAACAAACACAAAACAAGCAACATTAACTTTGCAATATCTGTTATAGCCTTCTTCCCCAAAAAGGGAACATTATTAAGTTTACAATAAATTCTAAAAGTACATATTTTACAATTGATGTGTAACATTCTAGTACTAAATATTTAAAGGGGAAAAAAAAACCTTGTTCCACTACATCACATCAGTGCAATAGTTTCACAGCTAGTCCTGAACAAATCAATTTTGTGTAACCTTAAATATAACAGAAACTTAGTGAAGTGTTCTTTCTTTTATAATACAAACAAAATAAACTTCAGCTTCTGTTTTATATGCCAGTTGAGATTCTTTGTAGTAATTCCTTCCACATCTGCTCTGCAGATTTCAGGTTTATAAAAAAAGTATCTCCTAATTTCCTTTCATCAAAATACCCATACGTGGTGTTTTATAGACATGTTGATACACTTTAACACTGAACAACTAATTACAACTTTGAATCATATGCTAAGGCTAAGAAAATAAATACATGTGGTTATGAGGCATCTAATACTGAAAATATCAAACAACTTAGCCAAAAATTCCTCAAAGTGTGATATACCAATACAAGTACACCTGAAATGATTGCAGAAATTGTTAAAATTGTGAGGTAAAAGAAAGTAAATAATAAAACTAAAACAAATACAGTCAAATTCTAAACTAATGACTTAAGGTCAAGTGCAGAAAAATTGTAATCCGGGTAATGATGGCAAAACTGTTGCAAAAGAACCAAATTGTTTGGTAAAGGGGCTGGCATGGGAAGAGCGTGATAAACCATTCATCCAAAACATAAATTTCCAGGATTTGTGAAGATAGTACAGTGTTGGCATCTCCGCCCAATTGCAAGTTTATAAATTCTTAGTGTCTTGCACATGTCCTTGGCTGCACACACAGTAATCACCCTCAATTCCACATCTGACAGATGACAGTCAACTTGCAACTGGGAAAATGAAGGTAGCTGCTGTTCTTTACAGCAAATTTTATGTAAACCTGGTATAAGCTATATAAAAACTAGGGGCCCTAAAATATTCATTAACCTCATGAGAAAGAAAACTAGGCTTTAATTTGTAAAAGTGCAATATAATCCTTCATACTTTTGTCTAGAAGTTCCTAATGCATTAAAAAGTTTTCAATGGGAGAAACAAAATGTAACACTTCTTCATTAATGCTCTACATGAAACATATCTGTAGATCTGCAGATGAAAGAGGAAATGTGTCTTCTCACAAAAGCTGATCAGTAAAGACTTGCAAATGAATGTTTTCAATCCTGAAATGAAGTTCTAAATATCCACAGAAAGAAGATAAAAGTCAAATTAGAAAAACATCCTACAAAGTATCAGTGGACATCATAAAACTTGGAAAGACCAAAGAGCTGTCTAGAAAATTTAAAAGAGGTGAATTAAATTGGCAAGTATAAATAGTATATTCCTCTCAAGGGAAGCAGTCTATATTTGTTGGTCCAAACTCTGACATGTGGAGAGCTACAGGCTAATAAAGTAGCATCCATTACCTCAAAACCAAGGTTTCCAGGCTTCAATAAAGGCATACTAAAGAAAATTGTGAGTTTAACATGAGGTTTCCTATTTTCTTCCATGATAACCCTGGGATACAAAATGTAATCTGAAACATGCAACACACTGTCAAGGGTATTCTTATATAATCATCAGAATAAACTCTTTCTTTTCTTCCTTAGATCTGTACCCTATCGTGCAGGCAGGGTTCATTGGAACAGTTTTGCTACAGATTACTTGTCAGAGAGAGAACAAAGATTTTCCCCCACACTTTTCCTTTCCCTCTTCCCTGCCCCTCTCCCCTCCCCCCAAGTGAATGTGAGATACAGGCAGGAGGCTGTTCCAAAGCCGGGTCACGATGATTTATGATAGACATTTACATTAAAACGTACAAATTCTGCTGATGCAGGAAATATGATTAAACTATAGATTTTACCATTTGCATAGCTTTAAAATATACACATATATATTTCACACCTTCCCTGAAAATACAACATAGCCTAACAGAGCTAATAACACCAAAATTGAAATTAGCCACCTTTATTACAGATTAAGAACTAATGAACTGCAAGGGAAATACAGCTATGTGGTTCCACTACGTAAAGCAGAATGAACAATAAAACAGATGAACAATCAGGCTTCTAGGCTAGGAAAGGCTACCTTATTATTTGTAGTTCTCCCACAGGAAATTTTAGATTGCAGTATTTATCACTTTCCATTTTTAATAATGAAGAATATCTTTTGCCATATGGCAAGAGTGAACAGAATTGGCTAATTGTTTTCATATGGATTTCCTACATGTGTTACTACGAATAGTAGATCACAGGACCTCGTTCATATTATATAAAGATGATGTTTAATGAGGAAATTGAACACATATCTGTTATAAGGCATATGTTGTCATGAAATATTTCTGGTAAACTGAAAAAAAAATAATTTTTAAAAGCATACAGCTTTTTTTCCTTCACTTCCTGATCAAAGCAATAGCAACTGAACAGTTTTTATGGTAATATAAAGTAATCTTTATTTTAAGAAATAACTTACAAATGGGAAAGTCAAAAGTAAATATTAATATCTAATTCACAGTGCACTTTACATGTAATAAAATGTATTTGCCACACAGCATTTCCAAGTAATATTAAAAATGTTTTTATCTTCTTTAATGTTGCTTAGCTTCCTCTAAACTGTCCAGTACTTTCTATTAAACAGAACACTTCCCAGTGACAGTTAACACCAGCAAAAAATCCTCCAGCCAACCTTCCAATGGAAAACCACTTGAGAAGTATTTTTTCTACTCAGGAAAATTCAACTCCGACCTTTCAACTATTTCCCTCCTTTCAATTAATTTGAAGTAGCGATAACCATTCCCAGCTCCACCAGTCTTCAAGCGTGGTGGACCTATGCTCAGAAGCTTGCATGACTTCCTCATTTAATTGGCTGGTCTGACTGAAAAGGCTCTTTCAGCACAACTGGTCCTGTCCATATCCCTATGCTATGGTGATCAGAGCAACACTGTTACTGGGAAGCCCTGGCATGGAAAATATTTGGCAGTAGGGCCCTGGGAATGAGGTGCTATAAATTGTATAGCTTATATGCTGCTTAAGAACTATGCAGGGGTCTCACCCCAGTCCCAAAACAAAAATCAGAGTGGCACAGAAAATATTTTTGTAAATCCCCCAAATGAAAGAAAAAAGGGACAATAGTTACAACCTGCTGATCAACTGCTCAGACATCACGTGCACTTATTTCTGTGCAAAATTAGAAATAGTAGCTGCAATTAATTCTAACTCATCACATTACCCCAAAGAATTTCATAGCAAGAATGTATGTGCCTTTTTTTGTTTTTTTAAAGAATGCTTAGAACATATTCTAGATATATACAGATTTGTCATACCCAGTAACATCATTACTGACGAGGTCTCACTTCATTACATTGACTCTCAATTCACTGGTGGCCACATGAAGATGGCAGGCTTGCTCTCCCCCAGCTCCCTGGAATTTCAAAAACAACATTTCCAAAGGCTTCCTGTACCTCTAGAATGTTTTGCTCTGCAAGGGAGTGTAGGATGCAATTTAAAACATCAGAGAAATGTGATTAAGAGTTTATTCAGGGGTCTGTTCAGCAGCATTCTGTACAGTCATTTAAGTGCTTCAACAGCATTTGGACTCCTATTTAACTTCAGATTATTTAAATTGTGCACATCACACTGTATTGTAACTTTTATTGACTAAAACTGTGGAATTGGATTTTTCACATGGTTACTTTAATCTTATGTATTAAGGAATACATTAAGAAAGACAGCCCCACCTACTGACAGAACAGTCACAATGAACTTTATACTCTGAACAGAAAATATGAGTTTTCTTCCCACCTTTCACACAGACCCCAGAATCACTTTACAACAGCATGGTGAGAACTCAGATCTCTCCTTTTCCCCTTGTTCAGTTTGCAAGCTCACATGACAATGTAGCTTCTCATTATTCTTTTCAGAATTCACTGCTACTTGACAGGATAATGTAGGAATTACATTCAGTAGAATCAGAAAAAAAAGTTCAAAACAAAACCTACTGAAGAATCAAAAGAATCAACTGAAACTTATTTGAATAGTTCATCTGTATATCTTATGCATTTCTTTCCATGCTCAGGATTGCAAGAACACTTCATCAAGTCAGTAAGGGAATAACTTGCACTGCTTATAAATATTTTGCAACTTCAGTAAAGCTCTTTTCCAAACAGCATTAGGAAAGCTTTTTCCTTTGAATCCCTTTGATCCCTTCCCTCTCCCTTATTTTTTTTTTTGAGTTTGTAGATATAATCCTATAATTTTATTTCAAGAGTCCAAGTATTTAGAGACCTCCTCCATTCATGTGCTATATCACTATCCATTTGTAGATAAGATTTGGATGTTGTCTTCTTTCCCTTCTTGTAAACCTTAAATTTTCCCTTCACTTAAACCCTAAATTTCAATACATTATATATTTTTTAGTTGTTCCAAAGAACCTACAGAACTGCTGAGAGAAAGCTGCAAGGTTTCTCCACAAAATTCTTTCACAATTAGTCTCCTGCCTGTATCTAGCACAGTAAGCTCTCTTGCCTCTCTCTTTTCCTTTAGAGCCTGAGAAACAGATGGCATCAAGTCATCCTACAATGAGTTAATTTTTAAGCATACAAGGTAAAGAAGGTGCTGGACAGAGAGGCAGACACTGCTAGTAATTCCTGCTGTTTAAATCTTCTTTTGTTTCTCTCTGTAACGCTAAATCAAGACATACTCAGAAATAAAGATTCATTACATGTTCAAAGGTCTCAGGTCAGTACTCCTGTCCAGGTCTGTTATCCTCTGCTCTTACAAAACCAGACATCACTGCAGAGGAAGCATTGTTATAAGGACAATTAAAATATTTTTACAATATTTAGCAATGATGGTGGTTCTGCAAATGAGATTATTTTTTTTTCTGCTTTTTCCTCTTTGGTGAAAAGTTACTTTAGTTATTGAAACACCAAATAATTGGAAGCACTCAGATGAATTAAGTATCATTGCATGACAGAAGGGACAAATTGAATTTAAATCATGATGTACAGAAAACAAACAAACAAAAGAAACCAACCAGCCAAAACACAAACACACAGAGAAAACAAACCTAAACACAAACCAAACCACAAAAACAAATTGCCCCTTGGACACAGGAAAATTTAACTTAACTGGAAACACTGTGGCACTGACAGATAAAGAAAGAAAGTGCTGTATGGAAGCTGATGGAGCTTCTTTTCTTCTCTAGATTGTTGCAAGGCATAGTAAGTGACACAGAATGCTAATAGAATTTGAGGTGTATGTTCATATTTAACAGAGACTGATTAACAGTTTTTTCATAGAGCTTTTACAATCACTACATTCAAAGATATTCTACTAATCAATGCAAAAACAGAGATTAATTCAGGTTCATTTTATTAGCAACAATGAATATAAATCTCTTATGAAAATATTCTTAACATTTCAATATATAAGAATTGTCTATAAAAATATACTACTACATAACAAAGCCAGTAACTTCTACAAAACATATGATTCAACATATATTTAATCATATATAGGACATGGTAAAAATCCTTTCATTAATGCTGAGGGTATCTGAACCCTGTTTGTCAAACAAAATAATACAGGAAATTACTCATTCTGATATACAGAAGTGTTATCACCATAGAAGTCTATGTATATTCCACCCTGAAGTTGCCTGCACCTGCAGGAAAATAAAGCCACAACTTTTCTTTGGATGGACATGCAGTTAGGACCACAAAAATATTCTGCTGGTAACTGCAACATCCTGCTGAAATTAGTTTTGCACATCTGCTGTCAGCATTGCCAACGCTGAATCCATGCAGGGACAGAGATCGTGCTTCTACTACCCTTGCGGGAGTGATGCCACAGAAGGGCTTACAATGGCTAGAGAACTGGACAACACACTCTTCCTGGTTAACTGCTGCTAGTGAGCAAATAACACTTTTAAAAGGCAGCATCTCTAGAAATAAACTTTTTTCCAACAGATATATCTGGAACAAAAACCTCAAGCAAGAGAAAATATCCTGGCAGGGGAAAGGGTCTACACTAAATGATGGTCAAGGGTCACAACTGATTACAGCAAGAGCCATCTTACCCAATTCGAAAAACTGTGCTAAGAGCCTAGTTTCAGATTTCAGAATAAAAATTAAACATTGAACTAGTTTTTTTCACCAGTGCTGTTATGCTGAGGTTTCTTAATGCCTGGTGTTAGACAAATGCAGAAAATCTATTTTAATTATGTAGACTTTTCATTGTCTACAAACAAGCTTGTCAAATTCTTAGTGTAGATGTATTTAGAGAGGTTTTGGAGAGCACTCTGACCACGAACTTCATGTGAAAGAAACTGGCTGATGCACAGTGACAGCACACAGCTCTTCAGCAATCTGCTTTCTAGATAAAGAGTTGGGTACATAAGGCTTTAAGGCTGTGAAGTCCCACTGAAGACAACAGATGACTACAGTGTTTTGCATAGTAAAGAACGTATGATGCATCGATAACAGATAAATCTTTTTTCCTGTATTTATGAGCAAAACAACCAATAAGTAATTACTCTTTCTATTCAGGACCCACTGAAACTAGTAAATTGAATTAATATGTTTAAATTCAAGAGAAACTTAACTTTATGTCATAGCAATTGCAATGCAACAATATTCCATCATATTAAAAAGGAAGGACGTCCTGTTAGAAAAGTACATTTATCAAATTTAAAAATACTGTAAAGATTATAACAGGACAATACAGGCAATGAACATTAATAATATATTTCTGACTCAAAACTCAGAAAAATAACGTCTGACCCTGAGAATCTTTCTCTATTGAAACTTGAAAAGCTAAAAAAGGATTTTGAAATAAAAAATCTCTCCAAGAAAAGGGAAAAAAAAAAATAAATAAAAAATTAGCATCCGAAAGAACTAAGGCTCAGCCAGTTTCATTTCAGGTTCTCAAACCATTAAGCTCTGGAAGAAAAAAAAAAAAAAGCCTGACCATTTTAACAGGAATTACAAGACACATTTTCTGATAAAAATCTCCAATATTTGAGGGTGTCCATAATTTTGTATAATTTCATTTCCTTCAAGGCTTCCAACTAAAATTTTGGCTTTCAATCTACATTGAGAGAAAGATCAATTTAAAAACTGATGTGGTTAAAAAAAAAAAGCTTGAATGCCTTCCATTCCAAAATTATCTAGAAAAAACAGTTATAGAAGCTAGCTTGTCATGCTTTACAACTAGAGAAACCCTAGTCAAATCTTTCATTCTCACACCAGTTAAACAATTTTCTAAAAGATGGATCAAAATTAAAATAATGTTCCAAAAAATACAAGTCCTCCAACATAGGATCTTGTTTAGATTATTATCTTAACAACTTAAATATTTGAGAGGTTTAGGAACAGCAAAAGAAAATAAGTAGATGGAGCCATGAGGAAACCCTATAGGTTTGATGAAACAAAACAAAATAATCTGGGATTTTTGGCACTGAAGGTATAGATAATATAAAAAATAAATAAATAAATTCTGCAAGAACTTGAGAGAAAAATTACCAGTCACTATATCAGGTTATTTCAGTTCATCTTCTTTTCTACACTTACTTATGTGTTAAGGGCAAGAAAACAGTCCTTTCTTCAAAAGGCTCTGCTAAGTGTAAACAAAAGTAAATGAACTCGCGTGACCTACAGATTTGTTGATATAGGCTTCTGCATTATTTTTATTCTATACTGACAAATCAGCATTCATACACTTTTATTTAAAGTTTATCTAATTCCCCTCCCTAATGTTTTCACGCTGTCATCAAGTTCAGACTACTCTGGTTTTACCCTTTCCAACAACCTCCCTAAAAACTGACATAGCTAGATCAACTCCTAAGGCCAGCTTGCCACATAACCACTTAAGCATGAGCACTGAGCCAGCAGGAGGGAGCAGGACTAGCAGACAACCCAAGTTTACATCAATATGAACTGCTATGAAACCACACCTTTATGTCAATCCATACATATGCATATTAAACATGAAGTGAAGCCATGAAAAATGCAGTCTGTTTTCTTTCTCTCCCCTGAAAGCTGATGTTCAATGGCAGTGATGGCTGAGCAGCAGAAGAAACAATCCCAGTTTTCAAGTATTTCAAGTATTAAGAGAAATGGATGCCAAACAGGAATTTGATTATTACATCAGGCTTTAAAGAGATGGGAAAGCAATTTCATACTACCCTTGACCCTATCAGCAGTAGCTGAACTTCAGCCTTCAGGAGAAGCAGAAAACAGACAGCTGTAAGCAGGAACTAATTCCATCACTCAATTGCAATCTGCTCATATCCATAAACACTTATGGACTGAGGGTGCCTATTTACATACAGAATCTTGCACAAAGACGGTTCCTCACATCTACATACATTTCAAAGTGCTATGCAAATTACTGGTCTTTGGGACAGAAGTCCCTAGATCTACCTTGCCAGGATCCATTGCTTATTGAAAAAAGGACATGTGACTAGACATCTCTAAGTCAAAATACAAAAACATCCGCCACCTTTAGTGATATTGAAAGAAACACACATAAAGCACACAGCATTCTGCTTTAGAACAAACACTACAGTAAATAATCAAAACCCATCTCAGGATAAAAGGGACCAAATAAATGACTGAGTTAAAATTTTCGGAAAGTATTACTAAGACAAGACCCAAAAAAACTATGTAAGACCCCATTTGGGAAAATCCCCCTGCCTTATACTAAACATATATTCCTCCACAAAAATGAAGGACACCAAGATCAGTAACATAAGCCTTTTTTTCTTAGTATTTGTTACTATCAAGATAAAGCATATAGAAGTGAGAAGATGTGTAAGAGAACTGACCAAGTACAGATTTAAAAGGGCCAGCTGAAGAAATGGGGCTGAGGCTGCCCCTCTAGCACTGCCTGGTGTAGTGCAGATGCCTCCATGTCATCAGTTGGGCATGCACAGCTCCATCCTCCCAGCCAGCTCTCCTCAAACCTGTTCTGGAGAATCTCTGCTATGACCTTGGCCTACCTGCATTTTCTGTGAAACTGCAGTTACTCTGCACTCCTGTAAATCCTTAGGAAATAGAAAAATGTTCTATTGTAAAACCTAACTTTATGAAGGCCAAGAAGACTTAAAACTTGGTCTCAAAGAACTTTTGTAGAAAAAAGTCTAAAGAAAAGGGTCATAAGCAGCATTTATAATAACCTATATTAAATACCTAAAAAAATATAATATTTTGCATAGAATAAAGAAAAGTGCAGCTACAGCATAACATTCCATACCACAGGAACTGGCTAATTTACGAGTAGTATACAATTAACTATTGTCTCTCATTACCAAGACTGCAGCAATTAAAGACATGTTTATTAGGATAATCACATTTGGAAAAAAAAAAAAAAAAGGTTGGTTAATTCGGTTGTTTCATTATGTCTGTAAAGCAAGTGCAAACATTTAAAATTATTTTTAAAATTAAAAAAAAACGCTGATAATTTTCACAAGTTAATTTTTACTTGATATTACTTGAAAAGTTGAAATAGCCTTTGTTCTTTTAGAATTCAAATTAAAAATAAATGCCTATTTGGCATCTGTTTGGGGGGGGCAGGAGTCATTATAAAGCTTGTAAATGTGCAAGCCTTATCTGTTCTATAAAAGTTGAATGTTTATAGGATTATTATAACATTTAATTCCCTTCTAACTTTTGTACTGGAATCCCCCTGGTAATCAAGTACAGAATAGCATTACATAAGCCTGTGAGGAGAATAGAGAAAAGGCTTAAGAAGTAGAGAATCAAGAATTTTAGGAAAAGCCAAAAAATTATTATCCACTTTTAGTTGTAAGCAAGCACTTTTAAACATCTCTCTACTTTTAATATTTGCATGCCTAAATATAAGAAAAGCATATGCCTAATCATTTGTTAAAATACCTTAAATTTGGTTTGGTTTTTTTGTTTGTTTTTAAATCAACTTATTTTCTTGAATATAACTTGGTACTACAATTTGGTAAATGAGATATTTAAAATAAATAAAAATAAATATTGTATATATATTTCAAGATTGCTTGTTTCTGTAATGAATTAGTGTCAGTATTAGATTTCATTTTGTTTTGCTTTTTTCAAGCTTTGTCTCCACTTACGAATGGCAGTTCCAGAACTACTAGCTACTACACAGAGGGCACCACCCACAGTCCACCAGGTTGGGAGATGATTGAGAAAAAGAATTTGTAAAATAAAAGCAAACACCACATCCATTGTTTTCATTATGGCTACAGGTCCAGCTTTCTCTATCTGTAATGCTTTTGTGAGAAATATCTGACCTCCTAACCCCAACAAGCCTATTAATATTAGAAGAACCCTATCTTTACCACAATACGGTAAACGCCATTCATTCATAACAAACAATGCTATAACACACCCAATTAAACCAATGACTGCATAATACCAAATTGACAAAAAGTAATGCACAGATTTCCCAACCTTCCTTATTATAACAAAAGTTGAAGCTCCAGATATTGTGCTTGTAATTGCTGCTATAGTCCCTTTAAGGTGGTCTGTGTAACTTCCTTCAATCCCGGTAACATTTGACCCAAACAGAAACGGAGGTCTGGCAATAAGAATCACTCCAGTGATTGCGAAGAGGGTAAACAGAAGATCCCAAACACTGTATTTCTCTTTAAGAAAGATCCATGCCAGCAACGATGTAAAAACAGGACTGCTGAACGTTATAACAGTGGCATCAGCTAGTGGCATGACTTGGAAGGCATAGTAGAGAAGAATCATTGCACTAGAGCCAAGGAATCCTCGGAAGAAAAGAAAAATTCTTTTACCTTTTGGTCCCAAAAACCCCGTTCTGAAAAACAGAAATGTCACATTAATGTCACTGGCTTGCTTATTTCATTACTAAAATCCAACCACATTTCAAGGCACACACCCTTCTAAACTGAATGCACCTTTCTAGATGAGGGATTTGCCTCATATATAAAAATATTTTTTACTGTCTCATCACAGACTTAGTTATTCCCATTACCACCCCCAGACACATCCAAAGTCTAACCTGTTATTCTAACTATTTTTTTCCTTGCAAAATAACCCAAGACTATGTACAAACTACCTTCTATTTCTTAAGAACACCATGAGATATTTTATATAATCCCTGCAGAAACCTCTACAAGAGTTTCCATTTTCTGATTGTCTTAAGAAACCGTCAGCTAATCCAAACCAATGCAATTACACAACTGAAGTCTGAATTAAATAATACTGCAATTTGATTTATATAAGTGATAATTCTAAAACTATTTTTTTAAGAAATAACTTTTAAATATTCACTACACTTACTTGTAATATATTAAACCAGGAAGAACGAATGCCATTTGGAAAACACATCGAAATGCACTCACTTCCACTGAATGTACATCTTCTATTTTTTTAAGAAATAAAGAGGCCACTGAGAAAAGGAAGGCAGACAGTACGGTATAAAACAGACCAAGTCCTGGACATGCAGTTCTCTTCTTTGTTCCTGCAACAGACAGACTCCAGTTAATAATGATCTATTAGAAGATCACTTTGAACACAGATCTTCTCAGTTCTATGTGAATTAATAGACTTTACTTCTTGGAGGCATCAGACTAGTCACATGATTCTGACTACCACCCATGGACAAATAAATACAACTGACTGCAAAATGTTCTGTGGTCAGATTCTAAAGCACTGAAACTTGTAATAATCAGATGATTTCCACAGTAAGTTACTTAAGGTCTATATATAATAGTCTAATGCTTTTCCCCCTCACAAACACACTCATGTAAAATTATGTACAGAACCTCACTTCTGTTACACCTCCTCTTTATTTTGCAGTTAAATCACCCTAAATTTGACCTAGACCTAAAGAAACTTTATGTAAGATTTTTCTCTTGTTGTAAGAATAAAAATATTTTCTTGAAATAAACATCAAGATGAATTCTTAAGCAGAAGAAATTCAAGCAACTAATGTTAAACCATCATAGGCCTGCTGGAAGTATGGATATCTGTAACAGTTCCAATAATTTCACCTTAGTTTATGCTTATTTATTAGACTTCTCATACTGAAGTAGTTTTCCAAGTCTAATGGTTTCTATTCAAGCTTCCTTAGTGCCTCAGGCTCTCTTGAGACACTCTTCCTTGTTCTACTCATCTTCTCCACCCTCAAATAGTTTAAAAAAAAAAAAAAAAAAAAAAGAGTAAGAAAGGGTGAACTATTGCTGACTTCAACACCACCTCTAAAGAAACCAGCCTTTTGTTCTGTGCTGCATACGAGGAGCAGTCTTTCCATTGAACCTAGAAATGAACACCATGGAAAAGAGAGCCCGACTGAAAATTTGCATAGGATGTTACCTCACTATTTTTTTCCATCTGCATAGAACACTGGGAGTTATCTTTTCTTCTGCAACACCCTCTAAAGATAAGAGGGAGAACTCCATGTTCCTTAGGCAGCATTTTGATAAAGGGTGCCTCATCTCACATTAGTGTGGGAGCCCATGAGCCTTATGTATCCTCTAAAACATAACCAGCAGGGCAATGCTGTGTGTTGCTTAGCAACTAAATATGTGTGAGGGGTTTGTTTGTTTTGGGTGTGTGTTTTGTTTTTTTTTTAATTAACAGAACTTGTCACAAACCATTTTTGATCCTCCTGGTGATCAACACTCAAGGCCAAGTAACTGCATCTTACTACTTAAGAGCTAAGACTGTGGGCTGATAGTGTGTACAGCATTGGTACAGTTTCAGAGACCCAGGCTTTACAACTGCAATCAGAATCTCAAGTAGGCAGAAGGTCTTCTTTTCAAGGAATCCAGCCACACTACAGCTGAAACAAATGAAACTAGAAATATTTTTATTTAGCAACAGCCACTTACATAAAAGTGACTGAAAACTACCAACAAGCAACACTGGGCCAGTTGTTTCTACCAACTATGAAAGAGTGGATTTTAAAAATGTTCAATAATTACGTAACGTCCTAATCCACATAGTCACATAACAGAACTATAAAATCAACGTCTTTAATGTTAAAGCAAGAGGAATTAGACTGGACTATAACTGAAATGGGAAATCCAAACCCAGGCTGGTTTATGGATGAACACAGCACAAACAGAACTATTAACTTGGACTTCAGGCATGATAACTTGTCTGATTACTACAGAACAAAGCCAGTCTAAATAATGGAAGTGCTGGAATGGAAAAACAAATAAAATTAAAGCAAAGTAAGCTAAAAGGATCTTATACTCAGAACTAAGCTTTGGATTTGAAGGAACAAAGGAAAACCAGAAGGAACTCATTTTTGTAAGCTACCTAATTTACTAAGCCTATCAGAAACAGTATCTTGTAATACTAGAATTTAAACCATCAACATCTCATATTGCCAAAGCTCAGTGTGACAAGAAAATGTTTTATTTCCTTTTAAAAATAAAATGGTATGAGTTCTTTCAACAAAACCAAGTTCTCCTCAGAGCTGCAATTTTTATTTCAAAATATGCTGTAAGGAAAAGTTAAGATAACTTTCCCACCTCACAAAATATTAAGCCTCCCAACACTAGCCTAACACCATCAAAATAGTCATGCACTACTGTCTTTTTAACAAAGTGTAGCAGTCTGAAAATAAAAGAGTTAAGTAGTACCCAAGTCTTCTTTTTTGAGTGGCTACAGATTAGAGAATTGGTTTTCCAGTTTTATTCCCTGGTCATCTCTGCATGTCAAGTTTGCAAACAATCTTCCACTCCTCTTTTAAGTCCTAGTCAAATGTCTCCCACTGCACACCATTTTCTGTATAAATTATTTTTTGTTCACATTCTAATGCTTTCTTGCAAACAGTTTTTCTACTCGCAAAATGCCAGCAGAGTACTAGCTAAGGGGAAAGTAGTCAGTGAGATGATGATTCCCTCAGACTTTCAGGAAAGCCAGAAGAGTGTGATCTGTTCTTTACAAAACGAGTTGCAGAAGAACAGTGCTCTGAGACTTCAGGAAAGCACCAGGAGCACCACAGCCTCTGTATGAGCTAGTCATGATCATGCAGACAAGATCTAGGTATGATTCATAAAGTTCAGCCACTGACTCAATAAACATTTTGCTAAACAGAACACCCAAAGACAAAAATACTTTAAAAGTTGTGGGGCTTTGGTTTGTTTGGTTGGGGTTTTTTTGTGAACAAATGCAAGCTTCTGGTATTGTTTCTCTTCCCAAGCTTTGCCCCAGGAGTGATACTGTGAGTTTCACTAGTGAATTTACACTATCTCCTCTGGCCCTTCCATAACTCACTAGCTAAAAAAAGATAGCGAATTTATCTATTTATCTTCTTGAAAGTCAATTACAGTCCATATTTAAAAAAATAGTGTGCTAAGAGTAAAGCAAAATACAAATCAACAAAAGTCACAGTTGTAATTAAGACTTGTTGAAGAGCATTCGTGTCACTCCTCAACGTATTAGAGTGCCCGAAGTTCACACTGTTAGAAGGCACCTCGATTTAACCAAACCCGTCAAGTTTTCCTTCAGAACTTCGGCAACAGGAAGCACTGTTTTCCAGCGGTATACTCACTACCGAAGCTCTCACAGAAGCGACCGAGCGGCCTGCCTCTGTGGGTGGGAGTGAGCGATGCGCGGCCGCAACGGTCCCGACCGCACTGCCTGCTCCGGGGTTGGGTGAGCGAGTAGCACCGGAGGCCCGGCCAGAGACGAGCCCGGCGTGCAGGTGTGAGCCGCGGCATACACGGCCGCTTCCGAGGCTCCGGAGCCGCAGCCCGGGCCGGCGCAAAGGCCGGCGCAGGTGCGGGCGCCCTCTGCGGCCGCTCGAGCTCTCTCCGTGCCCCACCGCCGCGTGCGGCGAGCCCCGGTGCCCTCGGGGCCGCTTCCTCTTCCTCCGCCCCACTGGCAATGTCACCCCGCGAGCGGGCAGCCCAGCCGGGAGTGCGCTGCCATCCCTGCCCCGCTTGCGAGACTCCCCCTCCTCACCAGGTGCCTTGCAGCAGCGCGGCCAGGGCAAGCCCGAGCAGCAGCCACAAAAGCGGCGCTCTTCGGCGCCCACCGCCTCCACGCCGGCCGCCGGGTACAGGCAAGGCTGCCCCATACCCGCACCGTCT
>JANHGL010010244.1:0-20687 GCA_024611195.1 Ceyx melanurus
TTGGTCTAGGTGCCCCTGCTCTGGCAGGGGGGTTGGACTAGATGATCTTCTAGCTCCCTTCCAAGCCCTGACACTCTGTGATTCTGTGAGCCCACATCAGTAATAACTGCTGATCAGGTGGAGACAAGTCATAGTGGTGACTTGTTGCTGTGTTCAACAGTTCCTGTGGGAGCCCGGATGGAGACAGCTGCATGAGACAGGAATGGACCCCTGTTGAGGGGACACGGGTTGGGAAGTGTGCTCCTGATTTGGGTGCTATCTAGTGTGATAAAATAACAGAGAAGATACAAAATACTAGAGCAGACGGAGAGAAAAAAATTCTGGCAGATGCTTCCTCCTCTGCCTGCCATGGAGTCATTTTATTAGAGCCTATCTGTTTAATTAAACAGCATCTAGAGCTCGAGGCACTCTGCCTCCTGAGCAGGCACACAGAGCAGCCTTGCACAGAGCTGGAGGGCAGGGCTGCTCCTGAGGGCAGCACCACAGCAAGCAAGCAAGCAGAGATGCTTTAAGAACTAGTGCAGCCTGATCCCTTTGAAAACAGCATCCAGAATGCTTGGAAGTGATGTCAGCAGTGTAGATGCTCATACCCCTAAGACAAGTAAAATTGAAAAAAGTGTGGATAATTTTCTAGTGAAGTCACCAGCATTAAATTATTACATTATTAAAAGCTGTTCTGAATGCACTGAATCAAGAGGACTCTCTTCTGCAGAGGACTTGTACTTGCATTAAAAACTGAGATGACCAGATAATGACTTGCTGTGCCCAGTTCTGATGCAGCTATCTCAAGACTGTTGTCGTGCTGAATGAGAGAACCCATGTTCTAGTGCATCACCTGTGTTTCAAATTATCTTTTCCCCATCCTAGCAGCAATTCCCATCTGACTCAAACCTGGAAAAACAACTTAATACTATAAAGAGTAACCTGGAAGGGATAAAGTTGACATGGTTTTAGTGTTCTCAATGCAGTGTCTCAGCTATGATAGGCAGGAGGCATGAGAGGACAGCATCTGAAAGGCTGGCTAATAAGAATTGAAGCAGCTGGGTCCAGTGACTGACTCTTGATGAAAGAGAATGCAGGTATGTGAGATACAAATTCCTCCTGATGAAAATACCTATTTGTATGCAAAAAGTAGCATGAACATTGACATTTATAATTCATAATCACATTTGACTACTTAGAAAAGAAGAAGGATCAATACCTAGGAAGAATATACACACATTATTAAAAAGCTATTAAATGGTATATTGAAAAGTATATTTTATATTTATAGATTAATCAGAAAAGTATTAAAAACATAGTGGAAATACAGAAGTGCCCTGAGGCTGTATGTCTGCATAAGGTTAAGGATGTCTACATGGGAAAGCAAAAGCCATGTAAAAATAATAGATAGAAGGGTTTGTGCAGAGAATCAAAATACTGAAAAAAAGAGGAAGAAAAAGTGTTTTCTTCTGCTTTATTTAACTTTCAGTAAGAAACTCAAGGGTTTGGAAAGATACATCCATAATTCACAACTCATGAGGATTGTTCAGGAAAGTTTTTGTCTACTCCTTGAGCAGGAAACGTGATCATGTCAGTGTGAGCTTACAAATAAGCTGATCAGAACTGCTTCCTTCCCTCCAGCCTGTCTCATGGACACAGCTTTTCCCAAACTCTCTAAAGAATATTGGTTATTTTGAGAGATACTAATAATAATATGTATTATGAGCAGACTGTTAAGACTTATCCTTGCCCCAGGCACTGTACATAATATCCACTGACATGAGTGAAATGACAAACATGATAATACCTATCAATAGAGCACTAAGAAACAGGTTTATTTGATTAAGATTTTATTTTTCTTGTATCTTAATATTATTGAGTGTGAAATATTGCACCCACAAATAGCTACGTTTCTCCACTGCCAGCTTCACTCCAGTGTGAGAATTTACTCTTCAGGTTTCCTGTGCCAAATTCTTGTTTAAATGTCTTCATTTGCATAATCACTTTTTCAATTCCCAAGACTTTTTTGTCTATTTAAAATATTTTTAAGACTGGTAACTTATTTTCAAAGATAATTTTCAACAGACAAACAGTAGATTTTTAATGGCTTTATATTAAGATATTCAGTATTTCATTTCAGATCTGGATAGTGCAGGTATTATATACTTTTTTTTTTTTTCAAATATATGTACATTAAAAGTAAAGTATTTTCATGCCTCAGAGCACCTTCTGAAGTGTCTACTTCTGAATGGTGCACTTTATCCCTAAACAGTCCACATCTACCTGTCTCCAAATCTTTCACTTAAAATTTTCAGGAAAAAGAAAAAAAAAAGGAAATAAAAGAAAATAATGCTGTGAAAAGCACAGAAACAACAATTATGTTTTAGAGAAGAAAACCAGAAATGAATACACTTACTAATTTTTCTGCCTACATTTCATTTTAGCTTGACCAATATGAAAAATTGATCTTGGCAGAAACACCCAAGGTCAAAGGTTTTCCACTTTAAAGGCAGATACTACGTGACTGAAAAATGCATTCCATCTTTTTTCTGTAATGCTACCTCTGCTGTCCTTAAGCTAAATGAATACTATGTAAGTGAAAATAAGTTTTAGAGACTAATTCTGTCTCAAAGAGGACATAATTTTAGCTCTTAATGAAATAGTTCATTATTCCTTCCTAACAAAACCTCTCAAGACTTAATCAGAGAAATAGATGTCCAATAGTTTAATAACATTTCAGTGAGCATGATACATAACTGTAAAAGCTGATTTGCTTCTTTAATTTTTTTCCAGTTGAAAGGTTATTCTTCCTGTAGAATAAAAATTCAGAAAAGAGAAAAAAGAAAACCTGTGTAAACTGTTCCACTTTTTCTATCTCTGCAACTCAAAAGTTTACAGGTGTTCACATTTTCCAGTGACATGCACTTGGACAGATTTTAGTACATGTTCTGATAAAAAGAGTCCATTAGACCATTTTCAAGAAAAAAAAAACCTATCAAAGAACTTTTATGTATAACTATAGCTTCATATTAAAAGACCAGAGTATTTTTGAATATATTATATTTTATTTCCTTAATGCAAAATTTAACCTTGAGGTAAATAGTTGACCCTAGCAAGTTATTATCCTATTTGTTGATCAAATGTTAACAACACAGACTAAAATGCACTCCACAGGGAGAATGAACAGAAATTATGAATGTGGATTGCATTTGTCACCTAAATTTTCAATTATTTGACCTCTGTTTGTGTATATGAGGCTGAGCCTCTCACTTCCCTTTCAAGACACATGTTTTTTCATCTGTGTTGAAGAAGAAAACCACTGATGAAGTTGCCAACTTGGCTTTGCTTCTCAGAGCCTGTAATGGCTTCTGAAAGTATCAGGGCCCTGTGAGTAAAACCTGTAAAAACGTAGGAAAACTTTGCAGTTTGAAAGTAAAAAACATACTCTCTCTGCCATGGAAGGACGGGCACATCAAAACCACAGCAGTTCCAGTGGGTGTAATGAAACACCCCAGGGGATTATCCATATGACTTGACACCTAGAGGAAATGCTGGATAATTGCCACCCACAGTTTTGAAAGGATGGATGACTAACAAACTCAACTGCCAGTCAAAGAGACACTTTAGTGGGAAGGATGATTCATGTAAGAACAATATCACTTTTTCTGCTTAATTTTTTTTTTTTTCTGCTTAATTTTATTTTTTTTTTTTGGCCTACCAATGATAAAATACAAGTAAAATAATAACTAGTAGCTGAGACAAACACAGGTTGTTAAGGTCATTCTAGTCTTTTCTTAGTGGCTGTTGGTTGGTTGTTACTGGAAAGCACAGAAGCTTTGTGAGTAGCTGGGTGTGAGCAATGAGAGCACAGAGAAAATACACTGTGTGAACTGACTGCATGGTGGCTGAGATTTTGCTTGTTTTTATGAGGACCCAGAGGATTTTAGGACAGCCACCTTCACCTGAAGGAACCTCACCAGGCTCTTGTTGGAAAACTGAATTTTCATGCCTATGCCCTGAAGTTTTATTTTTTTATTTGGTAACATTTCTAAATTTTGGGGTAAAAAGCTCTAAACCTGGATCTATGTTGGGGTGCCACAGTAAATGATGTTTCTCTGCTGTTCAGAGAAGTTTCACTCAAAAAAAAAATCAAGCCATTTTTAGGAGACAAGGCAAATTCCCCCAACTTTAACAATCCATAAGGGAGGTGTCTAATTTAAGCTAATCATCCCATCCAGGTGGGAGGAATTGGCTCGCAAGGTGCCCATTTCTGTCTTGGCTATAAAGAGAGCTTGCATGACATATTAAACACCAAACCTGCAGCAGAGTGAAATCCCACTCACTCTGTCTACTTTGTAGGCATGGGGATGCTTGAGGGATTTAAAAATAAAATTTTTTTAAGTGTTTTGACTGCTGCATTCTACTGCTGCTAGGCAATAATGGACAATATGTTGTAACCCATGCACAGTGATATATATTATTGAAGCAATAATATTCCCTCTGGTTTGTGGTCACAGCCACAAGATTAGATATATCTTTGACCATACTGCAATCTAATTTGGAATATAACTTTCAAGCGAGGGGCCCCAACCTACCTTTCTAGCAATGCAGGATCAAAAACTGCTTCTGTGTTATATACAGACAAGTCTGGTGATTCTAAGAGACTTTATGAGCCATGGTCAATAAAAATGCTGTAAGAGAAAATATAAAAAATACATGCAGAAGACTGTAAGACTCACCAAAGGACATTAATATGGGAAAGGGGCTACACAATTCTTTGTTTTACCTAACTCACATCCTTAAGATATATGGAAATCCTACTTTTTCCAGTCACTATCAGCCATGAGACACAGGGTTCTGCCCATTTTCTTGCAGATTTCTGCTGATTTCTAGGTTTCTTGGTATCTGTGACAGTGTTAGGTTTATAGTTGGACTTGATCTTAAGGGTCTTCTCCAACCTAAATTATTTTATGATGATATGATTCTATCCTCGTGTTTTGACCCATACAGCAGAAAAAATATTATATCCATGTTAAAGGCAATATATGAGGCCTTGATACCTGCAAGCTCAGCTAAGCATCAGATTCCAGAGTATTCTTAAAACTATGTAAGACTGAATAAATTCTTAAAAGCCTTTTAGTACATAACAGATTAAAGAAAAAAAAAAAAGCATAATATAAGTATTAATGGTAGTTCTTTTGTTTTTTCCCAGTCTCTGATCACAAATTCCTGTATTTACTACCCTTCCTCCAAGTGAAATATGCAATCATCTCATCATTCAATGAGAGGATGTGATTAGAATGGGAGTCTCAGAACTTCATTTCTACTGAATTTCAATTATCTCTGGTACACAACCAGATGCACACAAACTGCTATTGAATATAAACACTCTATTCATTTCCCTCTGCCAAAATTATTTGCATCACACTCAGAAACAAGAAATCAACTTTTCAAATAGGAAAGTAGGTCTCCTAAATAGATGTTTTAATTCTAATTTTGATGAAAGCACTGAAGAACTACAAGAAGTGAATCAGTCAGCACTATAAGATATAAAGAATCATATTTGGTTTCTATATTTTTAGTAAAGCTGAGAAGAGTTTTCATTAAAGTCAATTTGCATAAATTGCTTGTCAAGCAGATTGTTCCTCACTACTGACTATGAAAATAAAGATTTTCTGCAATTACAATATTGTGTTGCCAGCTTAGTAAAACAGTTAAGTAGTTACATCCATGGTCTCAGATTATATAAGCATGGATTAAATGTTATGTTGATTCAATGCTTGAAATTAAGATTTAATACATCTAATTTGAAGGTAGATTAGTTAAAGCTTTATTAACACTTTTTACTCCCAGTACATTTAAGCTTCTTTCTGAGTCTTAAAGCATAACATTTGATTCTTGTATATATTTTATTTTAGTCTAATTGTTTCTTGTTATACACTTTCCAGAACACATTCAAATTTATGAATTAATTTGTAGTTAGCTCTATTTCATGTGAGACATGTGCAGATCCCACCTACCAATCTGTTTGGTAAACCCAGGATGATGTGATACAGCAATTTCATAGCAAGGAGTCAAACTAGCACGAGTATCAGAAAAGATGAGGGAGGAATGACAATTACAAATTGTTCCTGTCCTCAGTGTGGGGCTTGTGGATGTTTCGATTCATTTTAAATCTTTCAAGCCTGAATAAAATAGACTACACATCTAAGATTGGAAAGCTTCTTTTAACTTTACTGTATCTAAGCTTGAAAGGTCCCTGCAAATTCTGAGAGTCTAGGGCTCTTGAAGGAAATTGCAACTCAAGGGAAATGTGAGTGTTGATTTTGTCTAAGTTTAATTTCATTAGTTCAAGTCATAGACATTTTTAATGTCACACTGAAAATATTTCAGGATCAAACTAAAGATATTTTCTGGTGCCAATTAATGTTCAGTGCCTGAAGTAAAATTATCAGTTGAATGGATCATTTACCAGGTCATTCCTATGGTAATGTTGTCATTCTTAATACAAAGTATAAGAAACTGTATAGTTTCCAGTACCTACAGAATGATAAGAGTAATAAACTGACAGGGAAAAAGGAGATGAGTAGGTTGCAGGAAGGATTTTGGCTTCTCTTGAAGTCTAATAAAGTGAACAGGAAGGATGAAGGCTCTACCCCTGGTAACCATAACTTCCCTTTTCCTCCTTTGGGATCTATCCAGTAATATTAGATGAGACTACCCTGCTGGGCTGAATCTCTCCCAGAGCTACAGTCCAGCAATATGTATTTATTGTAGAAGGTACAGGAAAAAAACTAATTACAATGTCCAGGGGTATGAAGGGCACTGGCATGGGCAGCTTGAAATGAAAGCAGCTTGCCTTGTACATGGGAAACCTAATAATGGAAATTATTTTCAATATGGAAAAGGGGTGGAGCTCAGGGAGAAGACAATCACACACCATACACTGCTTGCGTTTGTGGTCTGAAGATAATAAAGTTTTTCCTTGTTGTACTGCTCAGAACAGCTTCTTAGGGAGTATTTCAGTGCACTGGGAGCCAGCCGGTTGATGCGTTGCAATGGCATGGCATGGATGGCACCTGTTGTATTATGATGTGTGAGTATACATCCAAATATTCTGTATGGAGCAGAAATATGGTTGTCTAGCAAAAGACAACAACAGAAAGAAATATTTTGCTGATATAATTTGGTAGCTTTTAAGGATCTATCCATTAGCCTCAGAATCTGACCGTACAATGCCCCGGGTGGTTTTATATCTTTTCCAAATTGCTTTCAGGCTCTTTCCCTACTAGTTATTGTATTTCCCAGACTGAATTATATTGCACTGATCACTGATTACTTTGGGATTTTTTCCCCCTCAGGGAAAACCATTGTTTGAACAGATCCAATATGTAAAAATGAAAGGGAAGTTAAAAGGTACATCTTTTATTAGACTATAGCTGTATGATTTTAAAACAACAGTTATGGATCGTGTTAAAATAAACTAACAGGTGACTTCCAGAACTCTTACCAAGTGAAGGATGATGCAGATCAGCGTAACTTTTAAATTTCATTCAGGGCTTATAGCTTTGCCAAAATGTGAGTAAAGTTTGTGAACTTCTCATTTGTACAAGTTTCAGTCAAAATTCTTAGTTCTGATTTTATTTGACAAGACATCTTTTGACATACAGTAGATGGGAAAGTATGGATATCACACACTTTCATTTAGTATTTTAATTGCTGAGTCTAAATTTGGCATTGTCTCCACCTTAATGGAACTTAATGGTACTGTAATTGCTTGGTGGTGTCATGGAGAATCAATTCCTGATTATGTTCAGGAATAGCACTTTCATGTCTCAACTGAATTCAAACATAGAGATATTCCTGCTAGTGGAGACATATGCCACAAAACAATTCTTCATAATCCATAATGATAAACAATGGCACTAATGTGTTTTTTTTTTAGCAAAAAATATTTTCTTTATATTTTATCACTTTTGGGACCCAAGAGGGAATTCTGTAGTTCTATTACAGTAGTTAGGCTTGACTTTGTCCAAAACAAAAGAGGATCTTCATACAGACAAGGTAAATGTGGGTAGTCCTGGTGCATGAATAGCAGTCAAACACTTTGATCTAAGACTAAGGCTTTCAATTTGATATTTAGTTGTATCATTGAGAAGTTGATATCTCTATATCCACGGGAGTCTGTTTCTTGTGCCAATAGAGTTTATGGAATTTCAAGTGTTAAATTTACTCTTGGTCCAAATGGACATGAGTTACTTCAAAGAATGAAGAGCATTTCATTTCAAATCATGTTTTTAAATGGCAGAAAAGAATTAGGATAGATCACTCCTGATTCTTATACCATGCAGTATTCAGAGCATTTTCATTTATCATTATTTCAGATTGTCAAATATTCCAAATGAGGCAAAAAAAAAAAAGCAAGCTGATGATGAATTATATTCTCTCATTCACTCATATATTATGTGTGCATCTACAAACACATTTGAATATGCATATTCTGCTCATTAGTGACAGGTATTAATACAAAACAGCATGATAAATAGTATATTTATTTTGATCCTATCATCCATATTCATATGAAGAAGGAATTCCTTCCCTCTAAATTCCCCCAGGGACTGATCAGTTGGATGAACTCTGGTTCACCCACCTGGAATAAATTCTGGGAGATGCAATTACTTTGCAGATGTCATTTCAGAATGAGAGTCATGGAATTGTTCATTACTATTATGGTATGTAATGAGAACACCAAGGCTGAGACACTGGTCTTGTAGGATCCTCTTACCTGAGTTTCTTTTAGGGCAGTGTGGAAACTCCTTCTGTTATCTCATACTACATTTCTAGTGCATGTTTTTCCTTTGAAGTGGAGGAAAATTCATTGCTACATCTTTGGATCACAGTGCATTCATTGTGGAAAATATTTTTCCCTCTTCTTACAGAAAAACTTTCTCCTGAAGAAGATTTGGGACTGTTCCTGAACTTTTATTTCCTTCATTTTTTTCTCAATTTTTCCACAGAGAAAGGTGGGAAATCCATAAGCAGAAAAAAAAATGGACCTGTTTTTAAATTTTCAGTTTTCTGTCACTTAAAGAAGAAAATATTTTTTTTCCCCAGAGGTTTTTGTTGTTGTTTTTGTTTGTTTTGTTTTCCCAGAAATAAAGTATGTATATCCAAGGACAAACAAGTTAATATAACCACATATCTTACAAAGCATATTCATTAAATAGAGCAGCACTTAAACAGAGACTCCTACAAGGAAAAATATTCACAAAGCTCTTATCAGAATGAGAAATACACACCATACATGAGTTTAATTGGTCTCAGAACATGCATTTTCAGTTGAGGAACAAAAAAATAATGTCTATTTGATTTAAGAATTAATAAACCTGTGTACGATAAGGAAACAATTAAAGTGTTTTATCAATAACAATGGAAGTTAATGAATCAAGCCTAGCTTTGGTGCTTGTAGGGGTTCTTTTATCATTAGGAGAAATAACCTGTTATGAACATACACCTTCACTACATTTGACTTTTCATTTCATAATTCAGCTCATTTTTTTCAGAAAAAATGCACTATGAGAAACATCTGTTTTTCAAGAGCTTAATGATACAAAAAGAAAAGAACAAAAAGGGAAAAGTTCTGCTTTTAGCATTCAATGTAGAAAAAGGCTGGACAGGCCAAAACCCAACAGGCATTTGATGAAGCAATGAAGAACCCCTGCTCTGGGTTTCTGGACAGATAATTAAATGCAGTAGAATTGATCTGCTCCCCTTGAACTGCAATGTTCTGACCAATTCTTCAGGATGGATTATGTTAATTTGTGGCATTTTGAGGCACCCTAAAAGACATGAGAGCTGCCCGAGTGGACTTTTTGAACATCTCACAGTTCAATCTTCTTTCCAGTATCCAATTAAAGCAGCACAGGACATAACTGCTGGAAATAAGAAAACTACCTGTAGGCTTTAAATGCAGTTAAATATTTACAACAGCACATCACTGGTGAATGCTGACACAAATATACTCTGGAGAAATTTAGAAAGCTGGAGTTTCAGGCAGTACCATGAAGCCTGGGTGTTGCAGGACTGGAAAGTAGAGTCCACACCTGAGAAAATTAGGTATATTTCTACTGAATGTGTTTACAGCTTCATGGGTGGATGTTCTGAGAGATATTTGTGCAAGGCATCCATAACCCCAATGAGCAGGGGGGTTACCAGACAATGATAATGCTTCAAATTACTGGAGAAAACAGGCAAAAAGAGGTCCAGCTGGAGGAGCAGAGTGGAGAGGGAGGAAGGGACTGGGGAGAACAAATGTATGCTGTTTGCCAGGTGAGGATGGACAACCACCTCCTGGGCTTTCAGGGAGAGCACTAGCAGCAAAGCAGAAAGCTCTGTGGGACAGGACTGCAGTTCAGTGGCTATGGAGGGTGGAGATTAGGGTGTGTGGATTTGCCAGAGGATGGTGTTGTGATGGTTGGATGAAGAGCTTGTGGTGGAGATTGCTGTGTAGGGGATGGCAGCATGCGTTTTATCAGGAGCCAGTAGGGATGCTTTTAGTAAGTGCCTGAGAACTGCTGGTAGATCAATTTTTCACATTTTAGCTTCACAGGGGAGAGGAAAACCAGAAATGGTAACTTTATATTTCCTACTCAGAAGTTAGATTTCCCATGAAATTGACTTTTGGAGAAGGAACCAGTTCCCCAAACTCAGTAAATGTAGAAATACTGACACCACCTCAGCTTTTGCCTCCATTTCTATAACAAGCTGAGCCAGAACTTTGCTGTCTGCTGACCACTGGATAGTGTGTTTCTGAGAGCAGAAGGCCTTAGGACTTCCTGAATAAAACCTCATGTAAATCGAAGCATGATTTTCAATAAATATCTCACTTTGACTAAAGACATTACCAGAGTATTGCTATTCCCCCAGGAAATCACTGAAAAGGTGAGTTTCCCTCACTGATAAAAAATGCATTAAGTCTCAGCTGTGCTTCTAGCTGTCAGCTTCTACATCTCTGTTGGCTGCTTTGGAACAGTGAGAAAAATACTTTCCTTAGTCATGCTGCAGAACCTGTAAATAAGACCACTTTGTCTAGTAATTTTTACTGAGCCTGTTCTATTTCTGTCCTATTAATTATCAAGTTTTTAAATAAGAGATACTGATATTAATACAGCCTCAATGTTTATATTCCACAATCAATTTTTCAGGGGCATGGATTTCCTAGGAGAGCTACAGGGACACATGATCCCTGTCAGCTCCTTAGCACTTTGATTCATGTTAGAGGATACAGAGAATATAGAGAAGCTTTCCGTTCTGCTTTCTCATGCAATTGTAATTAATATTTGGCATTTACATGAACCGACTGATGTTTAAAATTTCATTTTAATTCTTCAATATTTTCTCACAAATGCTCTCCTTTGAAGAAAAATATTTACCCTGTGCATGACAGTGTTTTTAACATATCAGAAGAAGGGTCAATATTTTGAGGTTCATATATCAGGAGCCCTGTCACATAAAAGAACAGATTGGTATGGATTTTTTATTTTTATTGGTAGAAAAAGAAAATACAATTAACCAGTCTAAGATATTCTTGAGCTTTTGTTCTCAGATTTAGGAATTTTCTCCCTGAGGAAAAGAAACTCAAAGTAAATAAAAGCCAAAGCTCCTGGGAACACCTGTTCACAACAGAACCTTCTCTCCCCTGCAGAAGGTGCCCTGTTCCAGCCCCAGCCCTGTGGGAGTCCAGGGGCTGCTATCACTTCAGAGTCAGATTTATTAGCTGTACCAGTACAAAATATCCTGAAATGATAGAAGGTATGGTTCTATGTTATACTGCAGAAAAAAAAAAACCAAACAACAAAACAACCAAAACAAAACACATAAGCACAGGAATTGTGTTAGTGGGCATTGCAGAATTAATGTAGAAAGTTGAAGCAAGATGTATCCTGACAGCTCAAATCATTACAATTTTTTTTTATTAAAAGTTCACAGTATAAAATATAAATAGACTAAATTCTAGAAAAAAAAATATTATCTTTAAGACAGAGATAAATTTCATTTTTATGTGCTATTCAGTGCAGTCAGCTGTACAACATGACATTTAGGTTCTTAATATTTCTGGATTTCTGGCTTCACCTTTATACATAAACTTTCTACTTAATTCAAATAAATGCAGACACAGCAACTTGGAGAGCAACATTGATTTCAAAATAATTACATCAAGGAAGCAGGAATGCAATTTCTTTTTTTCCTGGGAATCAAGTTTGGGTTTGTTGCACTCCCTGTCAAGTGTGACTTCATAAAAGCTCCTCTAAGTCATGTTACCTCCAACTGGACTTCTCATCCCTGAAGCTCCTCACCACACCATCTGCCCCCTTTCTGTTTGTCCAGAGCAGATATCAGGAAGGTTCTTTCTGTGCTTGGCCTAACAGATTAATAATAAGCATTATAATAGGGTTTTAGGATATTTTTTTTTAGCATTTGGATTTTTTTTTTCATTTCATCCTTTTTTTCTTGTTTTTATTTCCAGATTCCCATCAATTTTGTATCATTTCTTGCTGGTCTCTCTGTGACAGGAGTTGAAGATGGCTCAGCACCTCAACAACAGCAAACTCAAAGCACATGCTGCAGCAGTGATGTACTGCCCGTGTGGAGCAGACACATTCAGTGCATCAAGATCTCCATCTAATTGGATCTGGTTTTCCAAAACATCAGTTTCTATATTGATATTGGTGGTCCTCATTGTGATAACATTTTAACATCGCCTTTTAATGCATATTAGCAATCAAATTTCCTGTACAAATAGTCCTAGCAGAGCCCATTCATTCTTTCACTGCTGGGGAAGGCAGCAGAGTCCTCCTCTGATTACATTTTCCTGATGAAAATGCAGAGACATTCACTCTGAGGAAGATGTGATCTGACTCACCGTGGGGTTTTGCCACAGGTATCAGTACAGGCTGTCAGTTGGGGAATAGTATTAATTAATTTATTTTTATTTTCTTTTTAAATAAGGCACAAAACCTTCTCAACTTGTTTCCTCACAGATTTTACTAGAAGACTCATTTAAAAAAAATGAGTCCAGCTAGATGGAAAAAATTAGATCTCTAGGTGTTATTTCCCAGTTTCACTCTTATTTCTGATGTCCAGTGTCACCATCAAGGAAAAGAAGGAAAATACCCAAATTTCCCTGTAACTCACAATCTATCCTTAAATGGACTGCTGAACTTACTGCAGTACACTGTACAGCTTAACAAACAGGCAGCAGGCCTTTAGAAACACAATAATTGCATGGATTCTAATTAATTTATTCATATAAAATTGAATTGAAGAATCCTTTACGAACAAATCTTTTTTCCTCAGTCATGTGCCATTTTGCCAATGTTTTCCTTCTGCAAAACATTTGTTTTAGCAGCGTCACTAAATTGTCTTCTGGAATTAATTCCAGCACTCAAAATAGCATAATACATTTGTCTAAAGGTAGGCTGCAGTCTTCCAGTAAGTTTAATTAATGTTTGATTTCATTAAAAGTAATAGATGCATCAATCAGTTGACAGGTTGGGTACCTTACATGTTTACATTTTTAATCTGTTAGCTAGAGAAGAGACAATACAGCGTTTGGGTGGCTTTAGTTCTGCCTCCCCAGCTCTAGTTGACACACTTGTCTCCCTGTACCTCTTGTAAACTGTTTGTTCTTGTGCACATCTGAGTTCTCTGCCTTGAACTGGTCTCTTCTGAAACATCTCTTTCTGTACCATATGCACTGACCTCTGGAAAAAAACAGGCTTCAGAATTGCTGGCTGCCTAGGGGCTGAATATTTTTCTCCTCTCTGCTTTGAATATCTAAATCCCTGAGAGATGGCAGCTCAGCCTGGAGAGGGAGAGACTGAAACAAACATCTTTTGTGTCATGATAAAAGTAAAAACGAGAAAGAGTCTGAGAGCTGCTTGACAGCTGCAATTGCTCACAAAATAGGTTTTTTTCCTATTTATTTTTCTTTGTCTAATATATTCCTCGCACAGGCTATTGCTATTCAATAGTAAGAAGGCCAGACTGACTCATTAAATGGAGTCACTACTCATTTTGAATTCTCTGGGCTATGAGAACCCACTTCTTACCCAGGCAAGACATGCATGGCTGGTTCTCTCTGCTCTGTGCAGCAGAAAGCAAACCCAATGACAGGCAAACCCCCAAGCCAGTATACTCCACCATCCCATTATTATCTGTGCCCCTGCCAATTTTGGGTGTATTGGCTAATCAAGCAGAGAGCTGACAATTGGTGGTTGATGAGCAAGCTGAAAGCTCTCAGGTTGTTACTGTATTATCACCCTCCATCTATGTTATGGTGCTTCCTTGTAGAGAATGCATACTAAGTGTCTGGGTAATGATTTTTGCAAGTCTGCCTGGGATGTCCTGCAGACATGGGGTGACTTTGCCCTAAAGCACCAACAGCGGTGTCACAGGGGCTCAGCTGCTTGATCAAGACCCCAAATATCCAGTGCATCTCTTAATATTTGACATAAATATGTGTCCACATAAATGGAATACCTAGTGAACTTCCTTCTGCCACAGAGAGGATCTGCCAGTGAGCAGAAAGCAGGGATCAGTACCACTCTCCCTCCCTCCCCCAGGAACCAGCAGCATCTCCAATGCAGAGCCACAGGAATGCAAAGGGTTTGTGGATTTGGCTGCTCTCCCCATCTTAGGTACAATTCTGCTGAGGCAGGGTCAGGAGATGGCACCCAGATTAAATCAGGCTGGTTGATGAAAATCAGCTCTGCTGGCCTTGAGATAAATTAATCCATTGTGGAGCCAGTTTCTTTGTTAAAGAGATAACCTCTCTGATCTGTTTGGGGAAAAGCTGGAAGTTAAAAAAAAGCAAATGAAGTTAAAACTAAACTGATCCACAGCATATAGCTTTGCATTTCCAGAATTATTCAGGGAGGAATTAGCATTTTTTTTTTTCTGTCTTTTCTCCTCATCCCTCTGAAAACTGTTTTACTATTTCTTGCATTCCTAAGGAGGAAGCACGAACGGATGCATATTCTTTCTGAAGGGATACAGTCATAGATATTTAATACACAAAGCATAGTTAGAGTTATCAAAGACCACTCTGCTACACACACTTTCTACTTTTTTATTTCAACTATAGGCATATGGTTTATATCAGGTTGCCCAAAGTCAATGCTGGCATCCTTTTTAGTGACTATGCTTGAGGTGAAAACGTAGGGGCTGGGTGGTCTTGACCAAAGCAGATCAAATTAAGAGGTTTGCTCTAGTTTCTTCCTTGAGCCACTGAGGGACTGCTGTGTCCCTGTCAAAGACAGTGTTGCAGACCTGGCTTCTAGAGTGTTTTATTTTTCCAGCTCAAGCACTCCTGACTTTCACCCCTTTTCCAGCTTCTGCCTTGATGAGCTGGTGGGAAGCAATGTGAATGCTGGTGAAAACAAGATTACTCTGGTCTTCACGATGGCAGATCACTGATTCTTACTTGCCCTTTTGTATTTAAATAGATATGACTGCCTGCTGTGCTCCCCATCTCTATAGCCCCACCTCCCTTCAGAGCAAATAGCTTTGTGCACAAGCCTGACCCATGGAAGAGCCCAGTGCAGTTCCCAGTGTGCTCATATCTTCTTGTAAGAGCAAGATGAAATCTGTCTGAAGAGAAAGGATCATCATCTGTGAATTTCCTTCTCTGCTTCCCACACCTTGTCTAGGCACATCACAGCCTGAATCTATCACCTTGTGAAGGTTAATGGAGGTTATGGGATTTTTCCTAAAATTAAAAAATAGTAGGAAGAATTGCAAGTTTAAAATCTTGTCTTTATATCCTCTGCTGCTGAAAGTTCATAGGAAGAAGACATTTGAATTTTTCATAAGTATTACTCTTTTCTTTGGCTTTCCATAAATTATGTGATTTCTGCTCCCTGACATATCTTGCATATAGTGGATTTCAACTACCTTACATAAGTTTTTCTAAATCTGATTATTACGGAACAAAGACCATCAGAAAAAGCAGCTAAGGGTCAACTTTTAACCCACAATCCATCTCTGACACTGGGAAGATTCTCTACCCTGGTTACAGTCAGTCATAGCTCTTTCATTTAGCAAAAAAAAAACCAATTAGCAAAAGTATTCATTTTGATTCCTCGAATTTAAAATGTGGAAAGTGCCATGTTTCTTATAGTGCAGATAATATTTAAATATAAAAATTGCACTGTGATCCTTGAATCATTTATCTTGAATAATTTTCTCTTGGTTGCTATTTCTTCTAAAAGGTTTGCAATGCTTGGAAATAAAAAGGAAACAGAAAGAGCTAATTTTATGCCAAGAAAGCTTCATAATCACTTGTTACAGCCAATAAAATAATTGATTCAACTTGGCAAGAGTTTCATGCTCTAAATTTGCACCCAAAGTGTGTGATTAAGTGCTGTGCTTTCCCCTAGACACATCGACTTCCAGCTACAGCCAGCAAAATGGGGCATGGTATCCAGTTAGTACCTATTTCCCTCCCTGCTCCAGAGGGGTATATATTACAGGGCTGATGACAGCACTGCCCAGAGAAATGGGAGTCAAGGGCACTGGAGAGGTGATCCTGCCTGTGCCACTAAATGAGAGCTGCTCAGCCCTGGGCTGGGATTTGCAGAGTGCATAAAGGCTTTTAGAGCATTGAGATGCTCTGGGAAGTCTGCACAACACAGTTGCTGGTGTTGGCTGCTGCTTTCTCCTGCAGAAGGAGAGAGGAGGCCACTGAGGCTGCAAAGATGCTCAGCCCCTGTCTCCTCCAAGACCTCTCCTTCTGAGAACATGCTGCAGTTGGGGCTATGTATGGACAACCTTTGGCCAACTGCACTTAGCCCAGGAACAAAAAGGAAGTTGGAGGTTTCCACAAAGTCTCTTGTAAAATACATCTGGGAGCAGGCTCCTTCCTTGTAACCACAACCAAGCACACAAGGTCAGGACAAGGGCTCCACACTCTAACCACTCTATCTGGAGATGGATGGCACCAGTCAAGGGTTCTGGAGCTGCCTCAATGCCTTGCTGCAGCCCAGACAGAGCTCTAGCACTGCTGCAAGTCTCCATGCCAATGGCTTCTGCTCTGCTGTGACTGACTGCAAAATCAAACTAAAAAGGTGCATCTCACATGTAAGACCTTGATTTAGCATTGAACAGCTCTGCAGAGCACTCAGGTTAATTTAAGTTTGTTTTTGTGGTGTTTTCAAAACAGCTCTGTGCATAGATAGCTTCAAGGGACTGAGCAGAGTCAGTGTGAGGATACACAAACACTCAAACAAGGTTGGTTACACTGGTGGAAATAGTTTCTTAATCTCCCATTAATAAAATTAAAGACAGGGCTATATTTCTTTCTGGTCAAGGCGAAAACAATAAGTAGCTACCATGGCTGTTAGACTCCTTTGACTTTATTTGTGCTATTTCAGAGCCCAGTGATACTCCTTTCCCTTTAGATGCACTGGTGCTGCAAAATTACTTTAATTAGCTGTGGTAAATTATTTATTCTCAGTAATGAAGCTAGAGATATGGAAAGATAAAAGATGAGAAAAGCAGGAAGAAACACAGTCCCACTGTGTGTTTTAGTTAAGGAGAGAAGAGACTCACAGCCTCTCTGATGAGGGCACTGGACTTAGAGCTGCTTGCCCCAGCCAGCTGCTGGGCCATGAGCAATTAATTCTGTTGGTAAAGAAGTTTGGGAACCTACCTCGTTTTTCCTTCTGCCTCCTAATAAAAGTTGGTAAAGATCTAGTGTGGATTTCCTCATCAGTTTGACAAAAAAAAATGCAATATGATAGACCCAGCTTAAGGACTTGTATTTTTGGTGTTGTAGAATGGCTAGTATAGGCAAGTATTTATTCTACCTCTACCAACTTAGACTGTCTATTCCTGGAAATCCTCCCTCCTTCCTTCCCCCTCCCTAGAAGTCAAGATTTAAACTGCACACTCAGTTCAGAGGAAAGTTATGCCACAACTGCCCTGTGGTCAGTTAATCTTCTGTCTTCTTTCCTAGCTGCTGCCAGAAAAGGGGAGACATAAATATTCCTTTTCAACCCAACAAGCAGAACAATAAGTGTCATGGTTTGGGAGCAGGGTGTGGGTTTCCTCATAGCAACATAAAATATTGTCCTCCCATTACAGCTGCAGCAATTCAATCTGTGCTTGAAGGTAATGAAAGAGCTTCATTCATTTAATTAGATATTGATTGATTGCTATAATATACTATGTCAACAATTACTGCAAGGGAATAAGGGCTGGCTGAAATAAATCAGATTCCAGTAGACTCAGTTAGAAGAAGTAAAAATTATGTCAATACACTAGATGTTTAATTCCAGTGTTGTGCTAGAATTGTCCATCATTAATTTTCAAAACTGTTAAATATTTTGTTTATCAAATCCACTACAATGCATTTGCAAGAGGCAGCAACACCAGTTTTGCTCTCAGACTGTAATCTTTCATACTTAAAAAGCCCTTAAGATGACCTTGTTTTCCATGCTTATTACAGAGCACAAAGGTTGAAACACAAACTTTTCTCTTAGGAGTAGCATTTCACAGTGTGTTTTAGTTGTATTCAAATATTCTGAGATACAACTCTGCCATGGCTTTTGGTACCTTTGGCTTTGTGCAGTGGTTGGATGTTTCTGGGGTGGGAATGGTGCTCTGTGAGAAGCAGCAAACCCTGGGTTAGTGCAAGACAGAGATGTCCTTATGAAGTTACACACTGTGTAAACTACCCAGGGCTAACAGGAGGGTCAGAGAAAAGAGGTCTCACTGCAGCAGTAATACTACAGGATGGCTGGAATTTTGATTGCTTTTTTTTTTCTTTTTATGGTTTTGAGAAATAATTTATCTTTGTATTATTTTAGGAGGTTTAGAATTAATATTTTTTTCTCCCCAGACATCTCCCCGTGAACAAAACAGTGTCTGGCTGTGCAATCATGTTTTCATTAATGCAAGAGAAATCGGGTTTGTGCTATGTCCTGAGCAATCTAATTCCCAGTGATTATGCAAATCAAGAGAACCATGAGGACATGGTAAAGAATGATCTATTCTTTGAATGAAAAACAAGCTAAATAGAGAAAACACTTCTGCAGCAACAACAAAATATTAGTTTTTGAGTGGGAATGGATTACATGCATTATTAATTTTCATCCAAAGACTGAAGAAAGAAATTTCAGTCAGTAGATGAGGCCCTCAAATATCAGTATTTGTTTGACTGCCAAAGAAAAGCAAATAACAGCAGTCAAAGAGGATGCATTTCTTGTATTACAGCATTTTTTGTTAGCTAATCCCCAAGAGGACTCTGGATGTGGAGAAATACTAACTGTGATCAGACAAGAGCAGAAAATCAGAGAGAATAAAGTCTTTTTGAACAGAAAAAAATGTCAACTCCTGGATAATCAAACATACCTTTGTTCCCTTTCAGATCCAGAGGGCTGTTTCCAAATCAGGGAGGAAATAATGTATGATGGTGCTAAAACTTTTCCCTTGAACCATAATTGATTCATTGGCCCCTGCAATATATTCTCTACAAAACCAAACACCATTTTTGTCATCTACTGTCTGCGACTGCCTTATTAATTTTTCTTTCAGTGGGGTTGTATGTGATTCATTGCAGGCTCTCTATTATCTGCTAGGGAGGAAAATGTTGCCTTCTGTGAAGGTATATATAGATGGTACAAGTTCTGTGGTTTTTGCACTGCATACTATGTGCAAAATATTGCAGAGTAAAATGGAACATGATGCTGTATATGTTCAACCTGTCAATGGACATGATGCTAAAATGTTAGGAGAATGTAATTTCTGCTAATCCAGTTATTGGCAGTATTCCCTCATCCCTAACTGCTATTATTTGGCAGAATCAAGGCTTGAGGATTAATATGAAAAAGCAAAATGCAGAGTCTTTGCAAATACTACAGTGGGATCCTTGAGTCATAGGGAAGGGGTGATGTGAGGTAACAATCTGGACTGGGAAGCAGAGGAATGTCACTGATTAGAGGGAAGGGGAATGAAGGCAGATGGGAGAGGATATTGTAGTGGACTTTAGAGATGAGCACAAACAGCCCGTTTCAGCAAATCAATTTATTTGTCAAGAGACATGACTCAGAGTGTCCTTTTCTTTACAATTCCCATGCTTCTCTTGTTTTTTGGCTGTAACACACATCTGTACATTACTGATTCAGTGCTTGCTCACATACAGTTTGCATCTCTTCCCTGATAAATGTCTTATTGTCTGTGTATACTTAAGTCAGTGATTTACAAATAATTCTTTTCTCTAGACTAAGAAAATGTGGTTTTTTCACCTTCCATACTAGCTTCTTTTGCTGACTCATTTTCAGAGAATATTTGTAGTTTTCTTTGGGATCAATCCTACTTTGTGGATTTGTTTAACATAATGCTCATCTGTGCAATTGATTCATGCTTCCAGGAGTCATCCTGCACTTCAAAATAGCAATTTTGTGCTTGTACTTTTCAGTTTGTCATATTAAATAATCATTATAATGTCTCAAAGGATGAGCAAGTATTATATTGCAAATTTCAAACGCAGAACATATGGTATTAGAGACAAGGAAATAAATTTCTGGAAAACAAGATGTGAAACTTACCGTTTTCCAAATGCAAAGTAATCCTTAACCAAAGTAGAAACTAATGTATTGAAAGTAATTTGGATAATAATACAATTATTATATGATAATATGTAT
>JANHGL010010245.1:0-58918 GCA_024611195.1 Ceyx melanurus
CGGGGGGGCTGACTCCCTAAGCCCAAAGCCGTTTTTTAATTGAAACCCCAATTCCTCATTAAGTCCCAGAGCCACCACGCTGGGGGGGCATCCTACACCCTCCTCTGCTGCAGAAGGTGGCCCCCCCCTGCTGCTGACATCCCCCTGGACCCCCCCTGGCCGGGCTCTGCCAACCCTGGCTGCATTTTTCCAGGCTGTGTAATTCCTCACATCGGCTTTTATGGGCAGCACTGGAGCTGGGGAGGAGCCTCAGATCCTGCCCAGCCTGGTACCCATGTGTATGTGTCCCACCCCCCAGAATGGCAGCAGGGTCAGCCCACCCCCTTCCCATCACCCCCATACCTCAGTTTCCCCTTGTAGGGGCTGACCTTGTCACCCATGGCTGCCCCGGATGGGAATGGCAGCTGTTGGCTCCCGCCCTGGCTGGGTCCCCTCCATAGGCACAACTGCAAAAACCAAACCCCAAAGAACTGTAAAATCACCCCAAAATGTAGGCTGTGGGTGCTGGCCCTGCCTGTGGCCTCCCACCGCCAGCCAGGGCAGGATGTGGCTGCATCCCCCCCGTGGCCCCGGCCTAATCCCTGACGTCAGCCTGGGCAGGGCAGCTGCCCTGTGTCCAGCGGGCATCTGGCGGGCATGCACTGGGGCATCTGGGGCACGCACTGGCAGCCCCACAGCCATGGGATGAGGGTCCCTGGTTCCTCCCTTTGGATCTTACTGGTGCCAGATGAAGTCTGGAGCTGGGGGACACCAGAAGAAATGGGTTTTTTCCTTCTGCTATGTTGGGGGTGTGGGACGCATGAGGACCCTGCCCCATAGCAGAGTAGGGGCAGAGGGGGGAGTTGTTTTGGAGGGGAGACAAACCCCCCCGTGGCTGGGGATTAGCAGGGCCAGGGGTTGTGCTTCCTTCTCCTCCCCACTTTTGGAGCATCTCTGGGCTGCTCATACCAGGGGTCCCAAGGTGGGTGGGCTCCGGAGCAGGGCTGGCAGCACATGGAGTTGTGCCTGTTCTCAGCCTGCTCAGGGGTGGGTGGCCCTGGGAAGCACCCCCAGGCCCCTCTCCCACAACATGTGGGTGCTCCCCAGAGCCTGGGGCTCCCTCCTGGCTGAACCCACCTGGCTGTGTCTGGGCAGGTCCAGGCAGGGAGGCAGCTGCCAGCTCAGGGTGTTGGGGGCACACCAGGCTGACTCCCCCTCTCCGTGGGCTCTACACAGCCCCACTGTATGCACCTATCTATAGGGGCTGGCTCTAGAGCTGGTGGGGGCCCTGCATCCCACCCACCACTAACCTCTCTGCCGGCAGGTGCGGGAGATCCTGGGCTGCTGCTCCTGCCCCTCCCAGTTCCCCATGGTCAAGGTCTCGGAGGGTAAATACAAAGTGGGCGACTCCAGCACCCTCATCTTCGTCCGAGTAAGACCCGCTGCCGCGCTCCCCACCCTGCCTACACCAGGACCCCTCCCTTCCCCCCTCAGCACGAGGGGGACCCATCCTGCAGAACCCCACAATGGGGTGGGCCCTGAGCTGAATTTGCTTCCCACATTGGGAAGCTTGGGGCCACCCATGGGGTGGGGGAGGCTTTTCGGCCCCATCCCAGGGGCCGGGCAGGGTGACAGGCACTGGGTTGTTCGCAGGTGCTGAGGAGCCACGTGATGGTGCGTGTTGGTGGCGGCTGGGACACACTGGAACATTACCTGGACAAGCATGACCCATGTCGCTGCACCTCCCTTGGTGAGTGTCTCCGGGTATCCTCCTACCCAGCATGGACACCCACCCCCTGCCCAGTACCAATCCCCCCTCACTGCTGTCTGCTGCTCCTGGCTCCCCAGGGTGTTCCTTTTCACTGGGGCTGGGATGCTCAGGGTGCTGATCCAGATGAAAGGGGAAAAGGGGAGGAAGGTTGGATATGGGGGCAAATTAAATCCCAAGGTGATTTACCCACGGCCTGGGAAAGTCTGACTGGAAAAGCTGGGTGCAGGTGTACTTGAGAGTGGGGTCCTCCAATCTCCCTGTGTCTCTGTTTCCAGCTCACCGCCTGCCCCAGCCCCGTGCCCCAGGGTTCTCCCTGCAAAAACCAGCTCTTGGCAGCTTTTCCCCCGCATCCCGTGCCCCCAGCCCCAGCACCCCCCGTCGCCCCCGTGCCACTGGCCCCTCCTCGGCTGGGGGGGACAGCGGCCACACCAGGACGGAGCGGGGCAGCCACCAGCCCAAGGGGGCCGGTGCCAAGCAGGATGGTTTGCCCCCGCGGGGTGGCCCGGCTCCCCTGTCCAGCTCTGCCAGCCCTTCGAGGAGCCCCGCGGAGGTGCGGGCAGCCGGCTCGCTCAGGTAGGCCACCCACGGGTGAGTGCTGCTTGGGAAGGACTGGGGGGGAGCACGACATGTTGTATCACACAATCGCCTGCCCTCACCCTGCACCAGGGGCAGGCAGCGCAGCACAGCCCAGCTAGGGAGCGCATGGGCCCACCCCTCGGCACGGCCCAGCCCCACAGCGAGGCCTCGGTCTCAGGGCAAAGCCCAGCCCCACGGAGGAGCCTCAGCGCGCCGAGGAGCCCGGCCCGAGCCGGGGCCTGTCTTGGGCCCCAGGCCTCCCTCTTCCCGCAGCTACCCGCGCGCCGGCGCAGGGCGCGGGGCTTGATGGGCGGGGCCTGGCATGGCCACGCCCACCCCCCCCGCAATGATTGAAAGGGCGGGAGGGGGATGCGGGGGGCGGCAGGTGCAAGGCCGGGGCGGGCCGGGACCGGGCTGGGGGCTCTCGGGTGTTGTGGCTCCCGCGCGGTGTGAAGGTGTAGAGAGCGGCGTGTCCAGCCTCTGCACAGACCGCCCGCAGCGGGAACCGGACGCATCTTTCATTTATTACCTCTAAAAAAAGGCCGGCTTACAGACAGATTTCTCCCGGGAACTTGAAACGGCGTTTAATCCAGTGCCTTTTCCCTCGCCCGGAGCCGTAGTTTCTGCGCTGGCCGGAGCAGGCATGAGCGGGCGGTGCGGGCTGTACCTGTGCAGGTGCCCGTTGGCTGGCGGGGTGACACGGTCGGGCCGGGAAACTGAGGGTGTGCGGGGGGGTTTGGCGGGCTCCTGGAGGTACCGAAAGGACGGGAATTGGCTCTTGTCGGCGTTCCTCAGGTTTTAAGGGGTTAGCGCAGTGCATCTACCTATGTAGTACATGGCGAATGTTGTAGCTTGGATCGGGCGTGAACTTTAACAGAATTGCTAAAAACAGGCGTGCTTGGAGGTGTGCTGCTCTCCCCAGTAATTCCATGCTTAGACATAATCTTTCAAGTTAATAGGTGGAAGAAGCTGGGAGGGTATTCCTTTCTGGATGTTGCATTACGAGTGCTGTGGTTGTTATTGTACGGTACATTTTACTGTCTTTTAACAGCTGTTGTAAAATATCTTGCAGCCTGGGATACCGTCAGTGTCCCCAGTCCTCATCTTGAACTGGAGTTGGGTTGAAAAGTGATTTTCGCAGGCTTCTATGTAAGGAGCTGAGAAAACCAGAAGCGTGGTTGGTTATGTGGAGGATCTTTGACCTCTGAGCACTAAGGAATTGTTTGGGGCTATCGCCATTTGAGCGTGGATTTGACAAAACCCTGCAGTAAAATTGCTTTGGCAGAAGTGCTTTGAAAAGCAAATAGATGAGTGGAGAGGAACAGCTTGCGGGGCAGGCTCACCGAGCCATAGCCTCTGAGCAGGAATCTTTGTCCGTGACAGTGTACAAAATAAATGTTTAACGTCAAGGGGAGAAAAAAAGAGGTACTGTTCAGTACTTGGCAGTTGATATTTGCCCTTCTTCTACTATTCATTTCCAATATCGTCAAGAAACTTTATTATGTATCAGTGCCTGCCTTTAGCCGTCTGATAATCTCACAAAAGACAGTAAAACGTTAAAGTCAAATTCCTTCTGAAATGACAGTGATCCTTGTCTTAAAGAGGAATAATCTCTGCACAGATCAGTATTCTCTAGATTACAGAAGAAAACAGTAGTCCTTTGTAAAGCACAAAGGAGTGCCACCTTTTGACATTGCTAATACTTTCCATAGCACTAACTTGTTTTATCTAAGGAACTAATGAAACGTTGTAAAAAGACAAATATTAGGTCTTCCTTGCAATCACTGTCATCTACTGTTGCAAACATTTTTTTTTCTTTTAAATGAAAGGTAGTGTCTACTCATACAAACAATTTCAATTGCGTTTATATTAGTAAAATACAAACAACTCCATCAAGTTTATTCTGGCTTTTTGACAACAGTCGTAAGGTGGTTGAAATAACATTTTATTCATTTTAAAGCCAAAAGGTGAGAAGCATTGTAAATGGTTTTGTTGGAAAATATATCAGTTGAGTGCTTTGTAAAATATTACTTGTAATTTCAGCTTTCTCTTAAGTGTATGTACTGTTTATTTATTGCTACCTGATAGAATTCCTTATTCTGTGCACATGCACATCTAGTTGATGTCACATTTTGTAATGAAAGGTGAGGGAAGAAGCACAACAGAACTGGCTCTGGTAAATGAAGAGGGATGTAAGAATTTAAAAAGGAGTCTGCACTTGAAATGTAAAATTCTAGACTGTGGGCTTGAGCAGTGAATACATATGAGACTGAATCCTAGATCTATAATGTTTAAAAAATATATTAAAATAAAAGTAATTTTTAAAAACCCATTAGGAGTGCAAAAAGAGTTAAAATATTTGTGAACGTTTCAGTGTGGCTTGTGCAGGAATGTTTGGGGGGAATTTGTGCAGGAATTTGTGTGTGTGTGTAAGCATTGCTCCCACTCTTTCCACTGCTGCTAATCCTCCGAAGTAATGTAAAAGGAAGGATGATAAAATAACTGTGTTTTGTCCAAACTGATCAAGGTATAACAAGGGAGCTGTAATTCAGCTAGTGTGTCAGGATATCATCTTTTGATTTCAGGTTTTCAATCCTGTGTGTTACTGGCTCTGCTGACAGCGATGAGAGACAAATCTCTTCTGCTGTTGGCAGGAGTAGAGGAGTTCACACAGGCATAGTGTGACAGAATTCCCCACATAAAAATTATCCTTGCTAATATAATATAATCATCCTTTAATGAAGTGGTCCTGCGGTTCCCAAAGGATGTATTAAGTGAAGACTTTGCTTTCATCCCACTGAATTATCAGTGTATTTAGTGTGCCAGTCACACCAGTGCCTAGGTGTCACCATTATCCATTACTGCTCTTCTTCTCAGGCCTGGTTTCCATTTCCTTTCCATTTTAGCGCTTAAGTCAGGTGGGAAAGTTGAAAATATGCCATGTGAACCCACTTAACATTTTGATTTGTTGCAGACTGTCCACGATTCAAAAGCTAGTGATCAGTTTAGTTGACCTAAATGTAGAGGCAAATTGAATAATGTGTTCTCTGAGCATGTGCAATATTGCAAAAGTACTGACTGTGCATTGATGCCTTTTTGATGGTAGTGCCTCATTGGAAAAGCAGATGCTTTTCCTCATTTCTGTGTGTTTTCTCACCCTTCTTCAGCTGCCGCTTGTCAAGAGGACTTGGCACTATGCTTCTCAAGTCTTTCTGACTCGCAGGCTCTAAAGGGCCTTGTTCACAGGAGTTTGAAACTCTGGCAAATGCTTTGCTGCAGCTCTATTAAGGATGCTACAGCATTCCCAAGTGTGGTGGAGGCTGCCTGAAACTGCTGAGCTGGCATTTCACTTCAGACGGTGTTCACAGTAAGGGCATACACACAAATCCTCCCCCACTGGTCCAACCCCAAAGCTCACAATTAAATGGCCTTTGAAAATGGCAAAGAGGCTTATGAAGAATAGCCTTGATGGAATCTAACCTTTCCTGGAGCTGCCCTTGTGTGCAGAATCGTTGATAACTTCCCGAGCTGAAAACGTTCAGTTGCGAGGTGAACGCCTTTTAGCTGGAGTGAAATAGCTGCAGCCTTCTTGTGTTCTGCATGTAAAGTACCAGCAAAATCTGCCCTGCCTTGGTACGGGCACTCAACCTCCACAGAATCACAGCAGCCAAGGTTCAGTTCCCTTTAAACCCCTTGCTTTTTCTTGCAAGAGCAGAGGGGTGACAGCTCGCCGGGTCTGGTAGGAGGGTACGTGGTCTGTGCTGCATTGCCCAGGGTGCTCAGACCAGCTGGCTGCAGGGCACTGCCCTACAGGTGATCACTGCTGGGAAGGGGGCAGGGGCAGGGCTTAGGGTCTCTACTGGCTGGACTTTTATAGCCTAAAGAAAGGGCTGTTTCCTCTTATATTGGAACTAACCTTATACTAAAGTAATTTACTGGGAAAAGGGGGAGAATGGTGGAAATGTACGTGCCCTTTGCATTCAGTCTTTGTCGCTTGCAGGTGAAGCAAATAAAATAATTTCTTACTAAATGTGCGTCTCCAAGGGAATTAATGTTATGACATGAATGGGGTTACTGCCATTAAAAGTAACTGGCATTAAAAATACCTGAAAACAAGTGGAGTCCAAAGTGTCTTTGGCAATGGAAGTTTTATTTACAAGATCTGAAGAAAAATATTTTCAGGAATATCAGTAAATATTATGAGCTTAAACCATACACACTAAATTCACTGGCATAGTTAGGCCTTACCATAGAAAACAAAATTAAAAAAAAACCCAGTAAATTACTCATACATGTAATGTTGATTAGTGCTAACCATAACAGTCTTCCACATCTTAGATGAGTCTTCTGTTCTTTTATCCAACACAGGATTGGGATTCCATAATCATACTTAAGTATGCCCTTGCTGGGTATCTGATGGCTTAAATATTTTAACGGGGAATCAGTGCCTTTGAAGGCTACCAGGTTAGCAGCTATGGAGTCTGAAGTGGTCAAGTTTATCCATAGAATAATCTGGAGCTGCCAAGCTAACTTCATAAGGAAAGTCAGATGATTTTAAGAGATTTCTTGTAACCATGTGCATAAGCTCTTTTTCTCATTTTTACTGTGTGACTTGGCGTGCAAACCAAGGTGAAGTTGTTTTTCAAATATCCCCTGCTTTTGGGGCTACCTGCCCATGTGGAAGCAAGCCAGGGTGGCCAGGCTCATGCCTGTGGAGCTAGTGATCTGGAGCTGACATGGGCTGTGAACAAACTGCAGTCACAGGTCTGTGAATTTGATTGTTTATTTGGGTCTGCAGCCCAATCACCTGAATCTCTGGATGCAGGGTTCTTCTGCAATGAGTATGTTGCCTTCCTCTTCTTTCAGGCTGCTGTTGTATAAGCAGAGGCTTCAGACAGCTTAGGATTTAAGGCTGTTTCAATGTTTAAATTAAAGTGTTTCTGGTTTTTTTCTTCAAAAATGCACTTTATACTTGGGTATGGTAGAAGCTGCAGGTGCTGCATTTTCTGCAGAACCTGCCTGTACCAAGCATGGTAGGAAATGCAGGAGCTCAGGTGTGGGTGGCTCAGATCCACAGGTTTTCAGTTGAAGCTGCCCACTTTGTATATTTAAAAAACCCTGCATTCCTGAATGAGATTGCAGCCATCTCCCTTTGCAGGACTTATTACCATAGGAAAGAACAAGACTGCTTTTGCTCTTCCAGTGTCCTCCTCCCTCTCCACTGCCTTCAGCCACCGCAGGAATTAGAGAGAGGAGGGGGTGCTGAGATTGATGAGACGAGGCTTGTTTAAAAGCCTGTGCTCAACTAGGGCAGCACTGTGGCAGTATTTTTTCCCTTATGCTTGTGATCCCTTGAATTATTTCTTACAGTTATGGATCAAACAAATGGCCTGTCTTAAGACCAAAATTAAGTCATACCTTGAGTAGGGTTGGTGAAGTGAATTTTCTGAATTTTATCCCTGTTTGACCTAAAAAGGGTATAGGTGTACTTGGGAACATTGCTGCCTCAAAAAGAGAACTCAGGGTACATTCTGTCTCTAAAACCACCTCATCATCTCAGTCTTCCACCTCCCAGATGAGTGTACAGGTGTGTTCAGCCCACTGACTGGGTTGTGGTTTGGGTCCTTGGAGCTAGGATGTATGTGTTCAAGGAGCTCCACAGCTCTGTGGATCAGATCCTGCTCTCCTGCATATTTTCTCCCCAGTGCTGTGAGTGTGCTGGAAGAAAGATCTGGTTTTAAAGTGCAGAAATTGTAAAGGTTATTAGAACTGTGTTCTAAGTATGCTTTTCATATTTATTTATTTATGAATATTCATGGTCATCTTTTAACGTAACTGAACTCTGTATGAACAGGACTTATTTGTCACAGGACAGATAAGGAGAATTTTCTTTCCATTTTTCTATGGAAATGGAAACGTGATCATGTTAGCTACGCTGTCATAGAAAAAACAACAAATGTAGGAGACACCAATTTCTACTGCACCCCCTAACACTTTCTTTGTTGGCTTTCTCCCACTGCATGTCTTCTTGGCACTGTGTTGTGTTGCAAAGCTGAAGACTGCTCTATCCTCAATGCAGAGACTGCCCAATTTACATTCTAGTCGTGCTGCAGCGTTTCATAACCCCGCTTTAGCTTCTCCTTTGCCCAACAGCAGTGCTGCCTGGCACCACACAGGGACCTCCAGGGCACGGGAGAGGGTCTGGGAGTCCCAGGGTATGAGGAGCAGCAATAGCTGGTTAGTCTTTGCTAAAAGAGACCATCAGTGTGGGGGGTCAGTGAGCTGATGCAGGAGGATTTTAGTGTAGATGTGTGGAAAGGAACGACTGCAGCTGCTACGTGGGGTACCTGCCACAGGGGAAAGCAAGTCAAAAATACCACACATCTCAGTACCCAGTCAGAATTTCCAGAAACACTTGAAGAACGAAGCCCTTGGAAATGTCTCTTCAGTTTGGAGAAACTGGAGAATGATCCATACAAAGCACCAAGCTTTATAAGAATTGGTCGGTGTGCTGACAAATTCCTCAAAAATTATAGCATATCTGAAAAGTTGCTGTCTGCTTAATATTTGCACTACTTTTAATTCTGGTTCTTGAGCCCATGCCTAAATAAATTGTTCCCTCTCAGGCTGCAGGCACTGGGTTGGCACCGTGCTCTGCTGTGCAACCTGGATTGATCACTGTGATGGAGAGAGCAATTTTACTGTTCTAACTTTCACATTTTGTATTGTAGCCATGAGACCCAAACAACCTGCTGGGATCATCCCAAGATGACTGAGCTTTACCAGTCTTTAGGTAAGACACCTCTGTCAGATTGTTGGTTTTGTTTTGTTGGGGTATTTTTGGTTTGTTGTTTTTTTTTTTCCAGTCAAGTGAATTTTAAGGCAAAGATTTCCAGAAGTTGTAAAAAAAAAAAAAACCAACAAAAAAATTGAGAGGCAGTGCTTTTATCAAGGTTAACATTTTCTGAAAGGGAAATACATGAGATTTAATACCACATGTAGTAGAAAAGAGGTATTTCAGTTAGCACATTTGGAATACTCACTGGGTTTATGAAGCAATTTGGGTACAGTGTTGCAAGCTTTTATTGAAAGATGGGGACAGAAGTTTGAAAAAAGAAAAAAAAAATCCTGAATCTTTTCACTGTCTAATCTACTTTAGAAAAGGCAGATGAAAAATCAAACCAAGCTGCTGTTAATGTTGACTTTTGGATGGTAGGAAGCCAATTGAAGCAATTTGCCAAACTCTGTTACCACTGCTTTATTTTTAAAGCACTTTCAATACTTGGAAGGCATGACAGCTGTCATGATGTCATTTTGAATACCCAAATTGCATGCTTATTATGACTTCAGATGTGCCTCTCTGGTGGAGGGTTATTTGTTGTTTTGGTTGGGGTTTTTTTTCTGTTTTGTTTTTTTTTTTTTTCATTTTCATTTTTTTAGCAGCTTTGGATGTTATTAACAGAGGCTCATCTATAAAATAAATTAGGTCAATCCATGCTCTAGTACAGGCTGCCTGTCACATCATTTAATACTCTTTGCTTGTAATGGTTCTGTTAATAAATAATAGAGGGTATAATAAAAATTAAGCTATTTCTTTAAAAGAAATTTCAATGAATATGCTGCATTCATAAAGGAGGTTATGTCTGTACAGTGCACATATGTAAACCAGTTTTAAATGAGCCAGCTTGAGCACTAGGGCAGTCAAATCTAGCATCCAGTGCAGGCTTATTTACCATGGTGAAAAATAGCTTAAATTATCTCCTGCTAAACTCTAGTTTAGCCTCTGAAAACAGTCTAATTATGCCAGCTTGATCTATTTCAAGCTAAGTCAGGTATCTTTATGATGCTCTGCTGCTAAAGGCATACCAAAAGTATTTTATAAAAGCAATATGATAAAATGGAATGAAAAAGGTTGAAGTTTGTTTTTTGTTTTTGTTTTTTGCTCCTTATGGTATTAGCACTGTGGCTGCAATTTGTTTACAAATTAACCAGAATACAGTTTTGTATGTCAAAAAGGGATAGAAGATGTTTAAGTGCAAGCTAACCAAATGCAAAAGCAGACAAGTATTGGCTTGCTGTTTAATTCTAATGCATTGCCCTGCTTGTCTCCTTTGTGGTTCTACTCTTAAAAGTGAGTGGTTTAAAGATTCAGGACAAATAGTAATTGCATGTGCAGACATCACTTTAATACAGGTAGATCTTCAAACACTCTGATTCTGCAGCCTTCTTTGATCCAGAGATTGTATGATATTTCCAATACTGTTGTTGGTCAGACCTGAAGTCCTGTTGATGTTGCTTTTCTTCAGTATTTCCCTGTTTCAGCCAGAATACTCCTGCTGAATATCATAAGTGAAGAGAGAACTATAAATAATGGAGAAAAGTGTCTTGATGAGTTCAAGTCAACAGTTCAAAAGATGTGTGACTGTTGAAGTCACTTTGCATTTAATTTATCTGAGGTTTATCACTGAATATCACCCAAATGTCAAGAGTTTAAGATATTCCTTCTTTATGCAGTAAGAAATAAGGCAGATTTTATTTCATTTTCTTATAAAATATATCTGCTTTCCTTTTCAGGAGCAAGGAAAGTCCAAAAGGGCAGTCCTCTTTCTGGCTAGTTTTCTTTCTTTTGTGATTGAGTCCAAGTGCTCATTAATATGGACATTATGATGATTTTAGCAAAGGATTTATAGTGCATACTTTTATTAGTAAACTTAGGAGTTCATAGATTTGTACAAAACAGATTAGGCAAGGTGATTCTTTGTGCGCTGCCACATGGAGTGAAGCTGTGATAAAAGTCCTATTGAATAACCTACCAATTTATTTTTGATTTGGGTGTATTCATCACTGCCTAATGCTCATATAAACTGCATAATACAAGCATAACCCGTTTAGTCTTGAACAGAACCCTTGATGTATTTTCAGTGCTCTGCTTTGCCTCAGGTCAAAACGGTAATAATGGGATGTTTGAAGTCTTTGCAACCGTTCAGGAATATTTTATATCAGAAGATGTTATTAAAGTCGATTTTGAATTGCATAGTCATTAGATTTCATTATTTTTCCCACATTAGGATCCAAATGTTGCTTCTCATTCATATGAGAAAGTTAGCAAAGAGCTCTGTATGTATGCATTTCAAAAATCTGTTAGAAAACATGAATCCTGCAATCCAGAGAAATGCAAAAAAAGCAAGACCAAGCACATGAATGCTGGCAAGTTTTCATTTCCATTTTCCAACCCCTACATTTGGCCTGTAGGGAATGCTTGAGCTATGCAGTGTAACTCTCTACATCCCAGGTACTGACTGATGTGTTGCTTTTCCATAAATTTACCACACTGTAATTGATGCCAATGTATCATAATTTGCTAGGGGATCCTTATGTCTAATTTAAATTCTTACAAATTAGTGAAAGCTTAATTTTTTTAACTGAATGTGGAGGATGCAACTTGGCCCAAGGTAATGTTCCTCACCTGTCTATGTCTTTGAGGCAAGATAGAAACTTCTGAAAAAAGAAAAAAGGTAATATTAGTTTTATTTTTCATACAACCAATTCATACACCTACAAATTGTTGCATTACCTTTTCTACTCTAGATTAACTCCAAGTTTGAAACTTATTGACCTCGACTTTCTGTCTTTTAGAGGTTTGAGTGTTTCTAAAAAATGAATTTAAATACTTAGGAGCATTATTTGCTTCTGATAGAAGGCAGGAACCTGCTGGGTACACTTTTATACCTGATCAGATGGCTGCTCTAGGAAGTCATGTATTCTGTCATCTACAGTGGCTGCATAAGAGAAAGCAGGAAGAAATTATAAAATAGCCAGCCTGTGAAGGAAGTATTCTCAAATTGTCTTTCAGCTCATTTGATGAAACAGGGCTGTTTATAAAGTTCCTAGTAATAACTGTAAAATATATGATTTATAATTTAATATGTGTATCAAAACCACTAGTTGTTCTTTTAACTGGAGCTTTTTCTTTTAAGGTACTAAAATACTTGGTTTTGACTGATCTTTATTATTTAAACAGCATAGCATTTTATCAGTTTTAATGAAGCATCTACTCCTGACTCATATTGGGCAATTTTCACTCTTCATTTAAAGTTATGGCTACTTAAAATTACATAATAAGCTGTAAATATTAAATGACTTAATTGTTGTTTAATGGTCAAGTCAAAGTGGCAACAAGTAATTACAACAATGACTTTAGCTGTTTCATTTAATGTATCTAGTAGATGTTGGTATTAATTAAGAAAAAATTATATGAATTACAAATTTAGAGAAAAAATAATTGCTGAAAATGGAGAGGTAGTAAAAAGAAAGGGCTGTAAAAAAGGTAGTGGTGTTTGAGCCTCATAGATTCAGGGGCTGATAGACATCCCCCCAGTTTGTATTTACACCATTATGAACCACTCATTTTCTTCTAACTTCCCTCTGAAAGTCTTCAGAGTACCAAGAACCACTACAGCTGTTTTTCTTTCCAAAAGCAGTTCCCCAGAACACCCTTCCCCTTGCAGATAATACACATGGTCTTTCTTCAGTGATTGCTTATTCATTGATACTCTTTTCAAACTAACTGAAATAAAACATCATTTCAGAAAGTAAGGTTGCCTGGCTTCTGTCAAACTTTGATCATAGTCAGACACAGAGTAGGTCCTCTTTCTAACAGTATGTGATTGTTAGGTGTGTGCCCACACAGAACACAAGCAACAGTTGTTACTGTGGCAGAGAAGTAGAAGTTAGGTGGTAGAATTTAACTTTGCATCCCTTGAAAATGAAAGTATAGGTGTATGAGCAGTGAAGGAGGGTGTTTGCAGAGAGAGCTGAGTAATGTTCTGTTATGGAATAGGTGACCAGTGTGGGAATGTTTTGCTCGAAAGCATTTCACTCTTGGTTTGCAAATGGTTGGTTTCATTAATATTTTTGAAGTTGTTTACTATTGATTTATTTTAGGATTTCCATTACGATTCTCAGCTAGTGTACATGAAGGGGTTTGACCTTTTGAATGGCAAACTCTACTCACATTCCAACCCTGGAATGGGGTGTAATCCAGATGTCCATCATATCTTTTCTTACACTTCTGGGTTTGCAGGCTGAAGCCATTACATGTTAAAACTAAATTCAGTAATTTATTTAATTTAAATGGTAATGTCAGTTGGTCCAGTTATTGGGATGCTGGCTTGTGTTGTAGAGTTCATCCTTTTGGTCTAGATGCAGCCAGTAGCATTTTGGTGCCCTGGGTACCTGACACTTACTAATTTGCAGAGACATTATCAGCATTTTTAGTCAGTGCCAGATCCAGTACTGCATGCTGTATTGTTTAAGAGTGGTTGAGCTGTTTGTCTATAGGTGTAATAGCACAGGTTACTGTTATTTATTCTCAAGGCAATATGATAGCATTAATTATTGTTATAGTAAGAGTCAATGGCTGAGACTTAACTGATATTAAGCAGTGTTACTTGATTAATTCCTTTCCTTTATACGTTTGTCTCATTTTCATTTTTAAATTACTGTTCTAGAAGAGGTGATATATGTCACTGTAGGGCATCATTAGAAGATTTATATAGAGGTTTTGGGCAGCAGGAAGAAACCCAGCATTCTTATCAGCTGGTCAGGGAATTGCAGCTGTATTGAATCAATGTGAGATGAAGCTTCTTAAAAAGTCAGAGTGCTGTTACTGCCTGATGAAACATGAAAGCTTAGTGGCTGGTAGTGGAATTATGGTCTGTTCAGGACTGTACAGTAAATAGTTTTTAACCTGTGTTAGGTAGGCATTGTCAGAGGCAGCAGAAACATCTAATTCCAAAAATAGTTTATCCATTGTGGGTGTTGTCTTTATGAACAGCTATATTAGCACGTCAGCAGTTGTGGTTGAGGAAGACTTTTGGGTTTTGAGGTACATAGCTATAGGTTAATTGTATTTTTTTTTTCCTTGCAAGGAAGTGAGAGCAAAAAGAAAGCTAAAAACTCTGTAAATTTTATCAAATGAAGATGAGAGTTTGACCCAATGACATCTGATTTATTTCAAAGAATTTGGTTGTTAGCTTGCCAAATTTTATTCCTGAGATAGTAATCACCTGAAACATGTAAGCTGCTCTTCTCATGTTGAGTGGGAAAATTGCTGTCCATAAAATAAGTGAAATGTCAGTGTTTTGTAATTACAGCTGTTTCTAAAATACTGTGGAAATACAACATTGGAAAATGTGTTGGTGAAGCTGTCTTACCTTTTTTGAAGTAGAACATAGCCCTTACATTTTGAGATTTCTTTCAACATATGCAGAATTATGCAGAAAATGTTAGGATTTAATTATCTGATCATCTTTCCATAATATTTCTGATTTGAATAATTCCTATCAGTAGTCTGAAGTCCTCTTCATTAAAGCTGCATGGGTAATGAGTGGTAGTTCCTGTTCAATGTTATTCATATTAATATGAATGAACATAAGCATATGAACGTGAACATATTCATATATTGCAGGCACATGATGGACACGGAGGAAATCAGTTTTCTAGATAACCTTCTCCCTACTGCATTAGTTGCCATGAAGCAAAGGGGGGTGCTTGTCATGTCTATAATGAGGAGAAAAAGGCAGCAAAAGGAGACTTCCTAATTTCTGAGAGTCACTGATGCTTTAGCACTTTAAACTGCTTTCACCATGACACTGGAGAGCTGCAACAGGAGCTTGGGAGGATCATGAAGCGATCTTATTGCTGTGTTGGTGGGAATCGTTTGGTACTGTGAAGGCATGAGCTGTAATAAGCACTTGCCTCATGTCATGGCTCTTCTGTTATGTGATCTTAAATCTTCTTCCATAGAAAGATTTATATTCCCTTGAACAGAGAAGTGATGAACGTGGCTGAGTGATGGAAGATCCATTATTTCTCTTTGCTCAAGGAAGTAAATATGAGTGTCACTGTAGACTTTTATGTGATCCTTTGTTCAGTCTGTTCCTTTTCAGGGGCCACTACTTGTTTCAGTCAATAAACAGAATATACTCTTGAGTATTTACATTGTTTGAAGCTTTAAAGTTATCTTCTAATGAGGACTGGGAGTATCATTAAATTACCTGCAAAAGTTTCATTTACTCAGAGAGCTTTTCAGCCCTTTCACCACTTTATTCAGATGGCAAGATGGTGCATAGATTCATAGATTCATAGATATTAGGGGTTGGAAGGGACCTAGAAGATCATCTAGTCCAACCCCCCCTGCCTGAGCAGGATCACCTAGATCAAGTCGCCCAGGAACAGATCCAGGCGGGTCTTAAGTGTCTCCAGAGATGGAGACTCCACTACTCCCCTGGGCAGCCTGTTCCAGAGCTCTGTCTCTCTCACTGAGAAAAAGTTCTTCCTTGTGTTGTCATACTTTCTAGCAGGAGGAGGGCTGGAGGAAAGCTTGTGTGGTACACTGAGCTCTCTCACCTGCTCAGAGATTATGAAAGCTTTGGAGTTAAGGTTTAGTGTATCCTCACTCTTTTAGTGAGCTGTTTAGGAGTAGAGAGAGTGTAAGATTTTTTTTTTTTTTTCCCTTAGGATCCAGAAACTGGAGGAAAAAAAAGTCCCATGGAAGGAGGAACTAGTGTTTCCACAGGCCCTCATAAGGTTGCTGCTGCCTGAGCCTCCTTCCTCCCTCCTCCACATACTCCCAGCAGCAGTGGCTGGCGTGCAGCCAGGCAGAGCCTTATGCTGCTGCACTCAAAGTCTCCCTTGTGTTGGTCCCTGAGCCCAGTGACCAACCCTCACTTCCTGACAGTTATGTTCTATGTTCCATTTAAATGGGGTCATTTAAAGCAAGGGAAATGCTCTCAACTCAATTAAGAGAGGCCTGGGCTCCCCCCATCACTCCCCAGAGCAACACATTTGTTCCAGCAGTAACTTCAGAGGAGAAAAGATACCACCAGTTTCAGAGGAGTAGGGAGGGTAAAAGTGAAATCATTAAGATCCAGTGACCTTAAATGACTGTCACCAGCTGGTAGGAGAGCTGTCCATCAGGAGTGTGGAGATGGTGGCATAACAAAGATGGGAGGTGAGCAGTTGACAGGAGGACAGTAATTGGGCATGGAGCAGTGAAGGTAGGAGTGGAGGCAGGTGATTGCTACCCTCAGCCTCAGCATGCAGAGCCAAAAGATGACATTGCTGCTACTTCCCCAGAACTGAGATGAGGGCTCCAAAACTGGCTCCTGTTGTTTCTTGTTGATCATTTAGAGCCAGTGTTTCTTGGCAGAAATGTCTTTAAGGTTGATAATAAATTCAGTGTGTATTAGATTTACAGGAAAATAGGTTTAAACTGCAGCACTTTCAGGATTAAGTGTCTTCATGGATTATACTTTCTGCCCTGATCAAGGGCTGAAATATGCATATATATTTACTGATATTTCTTAAAATGTAAATAATAGGTAGCAACATTTATTTATTTATTTATTTTGCAAATTCTCAGGGAAGATATAGAAAGGGGCTTCATTTTATCAAATGCTAGCCATAGTCTAGTATGTTGTTTTTTTCCAGAACACAAATGCAGATTTACAACAAGGGTACAAAATGGTACTGAAGTCACAGTATATTTGTGAGAGACTGCTTTATTAATTTCCCTTCAAGACAAATTGTCACATTATTTAAATAGCTTGCTGTATTCTACACCACATTAAGGCATCTGGACCTGTCAGGATGATTGTGAGAGAGGGAGCTGGCAAGAACAACACACGGGAGAACTGCTCATTAAAAAGTTGTATGGAACTGTGCAAAGAAATTACATACAAAGCTGTAAGTTTCCCTTCTGCTGTAAGACGTGTTTTGGAAATGTTCCACAGCTTTTATTAAGGTATACAAAACTACTGAATTATCAAACCTCAAATTACTCATTCAGAAAAGCTTAATTAATATTAATGTAATTGAGACTATATTTCCCCTGCTACCTATACCTGTACAGCATTGTAAATGTTGTTGGGATAGTTATACCCAAGCTGCCACATTGCAAACAGCTTTATAGCACCTCAGTGCATATGCCAGTAAGGGACTGTTCTGTATTTGCCATTTTTCATCATATTCTTTCTCTAAGAGTTTGCCAGGCTTAGAGGCAACTTATTGTACTAAATAGACTTTTATTCTGAGCCAGTATTTTTTTTTTTGTTTTAATGTTCTTTTGGTATTTACATAGTAGTTTACGTTTTGCAAACACTTTCCCATCATTAACTCCTTAGGCCCCATGGGTTTCATCAAGTAAATTAAAAGCATTCAGCAGCATTGCCAGTAGCTGGAGCCGGCTGGCACAAACGGTCCAGTTCTGTGCTAGAAACCCCTTAAAATGTAAACGTGCCAACTGATCTACTGGGAGCAGTCCCTAGGCTGCTTAAATGCCCAGGAATGTCTGTGCCCAAGATTTAGGTGAGTAGGTGACAGTGCCAAAGCATGCCAGCAGCAGGCAGTTTTCTCAGCAGCAGATGTGACTGGGGTGCAGCACCCAAGAGAGCCCCTCCACCACTTCCATGCTTCCTAGTGCAGCCACCCCATAGGGTCCCTGGGAGGTGCTGGCAGGCCCAGCTTTGAAACAGCATTGGTTTGTGGACTTGCCTCCAAGACTGCAACCTTACTGGCTTACCTGGGTTCAGTGGTGAGGGCACCAACTTGAAGCTGCACAGAGTTCTGTTATCTACTCACATAAACAAAAGCCTTTTGCCAGGTTTGCGTGCTTGCTTCTGCATCCTGAGCTTGATTCTGAGGTATGCCATCAGTGGTGCATCTGCACTGTAGTCCTGGTGCGCCAGCTCTTGTAAATTATGAGTTAGCCAATGTACTGCTACCAATGGCAGAAATTCAACTGCATTTTCAACCTCACTTTCAGTGAATTTTATCTTCATTCTTGTAAATTGGGTTTGCCCAAGGCCACCCGCAAGCGAAGCAAGATTAGAAGCAGTCCATCTTCCAGAGTCTAGTTTCAAAGAAAAGAAAGATGCAAACGCAGTTTCCTGGTCAGATTTGGTCCAGGTCAACCCTTCAGGTTTGTCTAGCATTCACTTCTCAAGCTACAGACCAGTTGCTACAGACCAGTTGCTGTGCCTTGCTGTGCAGATCACTGCAGTTTGGTGCTGAATGATGTTCAGAGCACTGGGACTGAACCTCCCATTTGCTGAGAGGCTTCTCTGTTCTGGTGTTGTGTGACTGGTTTGGTGTGTGGCCTGCTGCATCCCTGCACTACCCTGGGAGGTTTTGTGAGCCATGGCAACTTTTGCTAATGTCCTCGTTTTGTTAACTGCTGAGAAAAGACTGGCAAAGATTGTGCCACGTTGCCTGTTCCTAGCCAGGTGCCATTCCCTGTCTGCTGCTGCAGCCCACCAGCTCCCTGCTGTTTCAGAGGTGGGAAGCTGGAAACTCACCTGCCTGGGTGAGCTGACATCTCTCCAGGAAGGCTCTACATCTCCAGGCATGTGTAGGTGGAAAGCACAAAATTTTCATTGTTTGTGTTTTGTTGGGGTTTTTTTTTAAGTTTTTTCTTTTAGCAGTAGCCGAGATCTTTTTTTTCCTGGTCAGAGCTCTTCTCTTGGGGCTGCCTGCACGCAGCCTGGCTGGTGCACCAGGCAGGCAAGGAGGAGTTTCAGGTTCTTATCTCTCTTACAGTGCCTGCGGTGTGAAAGGCTGCGGTATTTGCAGACAACACTACCACAGTCATTGATGTTGTCCTTTCAAGTGCTCTTAAGTTCCGTGCCTTTGAACGAAAGGAAGTAACACTTTAGGACGTAGTGTTTTTCTTCTGGATGATTGTCAAGATTTTAGGGCTTTTGCTTAGTGCAGTTTCTAATATACTTTATCTCCGTTTTTGATGAGTATAATCTTCTAGTTAAACTTAACAATGTCTTTGTGAGTGTGGTTATTTCTAAAGTGTAAAGCTGATCTTTTACTATTTTCCCTCTACAGCTGACCTGAACAATGTCAGGTTCTCGGCATACAGGACTGCCATGAAACTCCGCAGGCTGCAGAAAGCTCTCTGCTGTAAGTATGTGCCTGTGCCTCACTTGCTGCCGGGAAGACTTGATGACAAACACAAATTTATTCACAGCTTTCAGAAGCAGAAAAAACACCCACGCACATACCCCCAGTGCCTAGTGCATGGGGACTGCTCACCTGAGGGTCTTCTGCTGCCACCGGTTCCTTAAGAAACAAAAGTGCTGGGTCATCTGCAGATCTGCTCTTTGTAAGAGAGAGCAGTGGATCAGCAAACTAACATCCTGTACATATTTCTTACCTTTGTACTCTTTAGCTGTGATTTGCACTGTGCTCGTTACTGGAGCCACATCCTATGGCAGCCACAGCTGTACAGCTCGAGACCAAGAGAACAGGATTCTGGTATATTGGGAACAGGGAGAGTTTGGGTGAAATAATCACTCCAGAGCTGGAGTTGCTAATGGTCTGTTAAGTTGAATTGTTGAACCCTGAGGGGCTGCTGCCTTTAAATGAAATCGTAACAATAAACATTTAGCTTAATTTTTCCTCAGTTTTTTATAACGTTGAGAGGTCTCTCATCAGCAATACATTAGTGATGTGCATGTTCTAACATTTTCGTTCTCTCAACTGGTTTATGGTATTCAGCCTGTCACTGGAGTTAATGTTTCCTCTTCATCTTATTGTAACCTGATAGATAAAGAATTTGCTCATATATTTTTGGTAGACCAATCAGTTGCCAAAGCAAGCAGCTTAATAGGTGGTTCAATTTGGAGAGTTATTAAAATATTTTAACATTTACTATTTGGCATATAATTACAGGGTTAAATTTCTGACACAGTTGCAAATGTCTCAACTGTTGATTTATCTTTAATTTGAATTTGTGCTCACATGCCTTCTGGATCTGTGTCAAACCTTGGTATTTTTGAGCATGTTCAGTTTTAGGTTTATAAGCATGGGTGAATTCCACTAGTGAACAGACTTAATTTCCAAATTTATAAAAAATAAATAAATAAAAGCAAAGTCAAACAACCAAGAACAAAACAAACAGGTGAAAAGATCTGTAATATAATTAAAGATTCCAGTGTGAATACAGTGACAAAGAATGAATTACCATGATCAGAAATGCAGACATCTTTCCATGGCACAGCACTCTTACACACTCATTGTGCAAAGGTAGTGTAAAGAAACTGGAGTGATCTGCCATGTGAAATATTCATAATTACTGCAGCACTGAGGTAAGGAAGTAAAATTTTTGAGTTAAAGGTTTCTATAGCTGACAGTGAACAAGTGTAACTTCATACAGATTTTTATGGCTCAAAGTGCAAAACTTTGCTCTCTGTTTTATCATATTACTCTGATTCCCACCACTGAATAATTCTAGGTTCATCTTGGACATTACGGCGTGGATTGTAATTATACACTGAAGTCAGCTCATCTCTTGAGGTTACACCTAAGTAGATTTTCTGAGAATGGTGTTTTCAGAGACATGCAGTGGCACTCACACTGATTACTTTAACACATTCTTCATGCTTGTATCTAAGGAGAGGTATTTAAGGAATTTTGTTAGCAGTCTTTGTTCTTACAAATATTTTTGCTTGGAGACACCATCATTTCATTGTATTTGTGTATTCTATTATTTCACTGTCACTTGTGAACTCAGTTTAATTAGATTAAAAAAAAACCAAACCCACACAAAAAAAAAAAAAACAAACCAAGCCAAAACATTACAAAATGACTTGTTAAAAAATTGTTTTGTGCAATTTGGCACTAGTAGAGATAGAGCACAGTGATGGGTTTCAGGACTCCTACACATAGCCCAAAATCCCTGAATTCCACTTGCAGTAGATGCTGCTTGAAACTCTAGGTTTTTTTGTTTCAGTTTTATAATTGCAGGAGTTTAAATACATGTATGTGTGTGTATTATTTTCTACAAACTTAATAAAAAAGAAAAAGCAGTTTTGTTTGTTGAGGAGCTCTCTAAAAGAGTGTTCACAGTAGAAGGCCTGCAGAAGAAAAAGTACAGCCTATTTCTCAGTGGCAAGAATAGAAACAGTTTTCAAAATTAACTATTTCTATTCAGGTTGTACATCAGCTCAATGAACATTAATACAGTAGGATATTAAATGTAAAGAAGAATATGGAAAATTATAAACCTTAACAAATAAGTGCTTTTGTATTGTGCTACCTTAGAAGAATCTAGTGTGTAAGTCTATCATCCCAGACTTCGAAAATGTTGTGGGCATGCCAGGTGTAGCTGTTGTATCATTTGTTTTCTTTAAATGTATGGTTTCCTTTGATAATCACATCAAAGCATGTTGATTTTCTTGTTTTGCTACTTTCAAAAGATCTGATCTTTGAGGGCAAACCACATCTGAACACTGTGTCAGTCAATTAGATGAATTCACAGAGTTTTCTTGGAAGATGCAGCAGAAGAAAATAATCAAGAGCTTATGTTAGGGTGCTTTTTTCCTTTAATTTTGTGCAGGCTAGATTAATTTTTTATTTTTATTTTTTTTTTAATGTATCAGCCAACAACAGCAGGTAACAAAGGAGATGATCTTGCATTCTGGGAACACCATTAATACCTTACACCAACCACATATTGAGTTTTTCCTAATTTAGTTAGGTGACCCCCACAGCATGCTTCTTCCTGTCTGTAAATTGTCACTTCTGTCCTTCAGTTGGTTAGTAATTCTGGGTCATCTTGTCCTGCAGTCTGGCCACAGGTTGGTATCTAGTTACAAACATCCTAACATTTCTTCTCTTGCTTTAGAGGCCAAAGAAATGTTTATGTCGATGACTTAGATTTCAAAATAATCTAGAAGCTACTGCTCACTCATTTTTGAATTTTAATGAAAAAAAAATAAAGTGTCAGAGAATGCACAAAAACTACATGGTGTAAAGTGTTTTATTTCAAGTAAAGCTTTGCAAGTCACTGAATGTCAGTGAGTATACAGCTCTTCAGTACATATCTGGCTCTTGGAGCTTGTCTTTCCAAAGTCTGTAATTCATGGCACTTCCATATAGGAAAAAATTCCACAATTGTTGGTTCTGGGAGAGGGTCCTCCCACTTTTCTTTAATCTTGATGGGAAAGATGCAGGAGGAGGTTAACGTGGTGAAGGCTGGGGCCACTCTTCTTCCCATACAAAGAAGTTTCTTAAAACAGAGCATGGTGGCAAGCATTTTTTGCTTGTTATAAGACAAACGTGTTACTAACTTCAAGATGGGACAGGAGGCTGATGAAGAGCAGGGTGAAAGGCCTTTCAGGAGTTGCTGCTTATTAGTGGGAAAAGCTTTCACAAAGTGGAATGACCCATGTTTAGCAGTAGCTGCATGTATAATTAAGCTGCCACTCAGATGCCTGAGGGGTTCATTTAATTACCACTGATTCATAGTCTCCAAGGATCTGAGAGTTCAATCTAAAGCTCAGAGTTAAAGGTGTTGTGAAGGCAGTGCTCTATTTCTAATTTGACTGATACATTATTAGGAAAAAAGTGTCTTTCTGAAACTCTTAGGAATGGATCTGATAAATAGGCTTTTGTGGGATATAACACTGATTTTAGAATAGCTATATTTTATGTGCTAGTATGTTAAACATAATATTCCAAAAGGTTTAATTCTAATAAATATCTATATGCTAATGGGAAAAAAGTAAAATTCTAATAAGACCCTGCAAAAACCCACAGATTCAAAGTTAATTTCTCTGTATAATAATGGGGATAGCATTCCAAGCTTTCTGTATTCACTCTCTCACTGGGTATGTCAGGCCCATGGGATGGAATTTTCAGAAGTGCTTTAGGGATTTAGTAGCAGAAGTCCCTATTGATTTCCAATGAAATTTATACTCCTGAAATTCTTTTGGCAATTATGAAGTCCCAGTGTACTGTCCATGCTGCGTTACCAAGGAGTCCTGTGTGCAGCTAATGTGTTTTCTTCTCCACAGGGACAACAAAAGTCAGTTTTCATCCTTGGTAAAATAGGATTCTCAATTGTGAATTTGGCAAATGTGCCTTTAAGCTGGATCAAATTCTAAAAAAATCCCTATATGGAGTCCCACATTTAGCCTCAGCATGCTGGGGTAGGTTTTTTTTCTGACATTACCAAGAGGTGTTGCTTACCAGGAATTAATAAACCACATTTTTACTGCAATGAGAGAAAAGCTGGTTTTGCAGTTCATTTCCCAATATTGTGAGGAATTTCCTGGATGAGTTTTGGCCGTTCATTTTGGGCCAGATGCTACTCCCTTGAGTCATGTTGAATTATACTGTACTTTGTGACTGCTCAGGGTATGAGCAGGACTAACAACATCTGGGCTTTTATACTCCTGTTACTCACACCCTGGAAATTCACTGTAAGGAATTATGAAGGGTTTTCATGTAGCAACAGGAATATCTACATCAGTGGTCTCATTTTTTCATTTTCTTGCGTTGATATTCCTGTTTTACTTTGTAAACCAACCTCCCATAACTCTCTCTTTTGGAATCCCCCAAAACGTGCTGCTGCTGCTGCTAGTATGCAGAATACTAAGAACTGATAAAGGGAAGTTCTATTTTGCCTTGAACATGTGAATTTCAAAATGCAATTGACTTAAATTGGAATAAAAATAGATTTTTTTTTAATGTCTGTGACAAAACACACTGTTATATGTCAAATGATACACTTTAATGTGTCTTAATCCATAATGGCATAAAGGTATTTATAAATGTAAATGCTCTGCAGAAAGAAAAGTGGAAAAAAATAATTATTGAAAGAGGTCATTTAATGTTTCTGGAACCTTCTTTTCCCTGTTGTTACCCAAGGAAAAGTAACAAGAGAGGGTAATCCCAGTCATTTGTGATTTGTTTTCATATTTCTTCTAGAGTTTGGTTCGATTAAGATTGCTCAAATTCTGCAAGAAATGGACAGCATGTCTCAGGAAAGCCAATGATGTTTAGAACAAATTTGGTGAATGCAGTAGTCAAATATTAATTAATCTATCTGTAGGAACATAAAACTTGAAATACATAATTTTTGCATACCTAGTAATTTGCATGTAAAATTTCCATGGGATCCAATAGCATAATTGGTACTTTACAGTTAAAAATGAACCAGATTTCACTTTTGGAAGCATTGCCCTCTAAGACCACAGCTGAATAAACAGCACACCTGTGGGAGTCTTGAAACCAACCTGACACATGACTGTCAGAGGATAGAAAATGTCCTCTGGCCAAGCATGTAAGCCAAGCAAATTGTTCTATTTGCTTTTCGGGTATGGACAATATAACCTGCATTTCTCTTACTGTGGTTGGCTTTCTTTACATTCACCAGTGGATCTCCTGAGTCTGTCTGCTGCCTGTGATGCCTTGGACCAGCACAACCTCAAACAAAATGACCAGCCGATGGATATTCTGCAGATCATTAACTGCTTGACCACCGTTTACGATCGGCTGGAACAAGAGCACAATAACCTGGTCAACGTTCCTCTCTGCGTGGACATGTGCCTCAACTGGCTGCTGAATGTCTACGACACGTATGTGTGGGAGCATTCCCAACAGCACCAGGGGGAAGGGCTGATGAGCTCTCTGATTCATTGTAAAATGAATGGCTTGAAACGAAACAAAAACAGTCGTTGAAGTGAAAGTTTAATAAACCTAATGGTTTAATGGCTGCATTTAACAATCAATACAGCCCTTGATTAAGCTTGCAATCCTAGCTTTATTAAGAGAGCTAGAATACAGATGTTTTTGAACAGATTTCTGCGTTCAGGTTCGCAGATATTTGGGGTTGGAAGGGACCTAGAAGTTCATCTAGTCCAACCCTCCTGCCTGAGCAGGATCACCTAGACCAAGTCACCCAGGAACAGATCCAGGCGGGTCTTAAGTGTCTCCAGAGATGGAGCAATTCTAGGTCTGTATGTGAAGCCATGTAGGTCATGACTTCACAGGGCTTTTTAAAATGATTTAGATATTCAAGAGAATTATAAAGAAGCAACAGTATGAACGCTTATCATGTAGGCTCTTGCATGTGTCTGTGCTTGTGGATGTTAAAGCTTTTCAGAGCTGTCCATTTTCTAGAGCTTTCAATCTTGTTCCAAGATGGAAGAGGTTCATCTAATGTGCTTACAACCCTTATCAGTGAGATTTGAGGATTATTTAATCTAAAATTTAATTTTTAAAAGTATACCTAGAAGTATAAATTCAACAGAGTAAATTTACCTAAGAAAATTTATGAGTATTCGTATTCGGTGTGTTAATGATTTTGCTCACAACACACAGACAGACTCCCACACACATTTGTAATCTAATTTTAGAATGCATCTTTTTTTTTTTTGTTTTTTTTTTAATTTGGTGAATTTAGTGCAAAAAAGTTAGTGGAAGTCTTCATTTGTGTTTTTAAGGTTCTTATCAGCCAGACATACTCATTGCTGTGGCAGAATAACCATTTACATATAGAAATTGAAGGATATGGGTCTATTATTGTATTTCCACTGACATTTTGATCTGTATCGAAGTGCCATAATGTTGTTCTTCCATCCACCCTCTATCATAGCACTGAAGCTTCAATGATCACCTACAAAAAAAAGCAGATTTCTAAAGAGTCTTGTCCTGCAGGATCACCCCAAATAAGCCTGTTGCTTTATAACATCCTCTGCAGCAGCTGCAATATCCTGTGAAGTGGATTAATCAGATTACATTATATTTTTGTGTAGTGTACTGGTAGGAAATGGGGCTATATTCTTTGAAGAGTCAGGTTTTATTCCTTTAATCTGCTTTGTCTTTCACAAAACTCTGATCCACTTCTGAATTATGATCAACTATAAATAACATAAACAAAGATACCTGGTTAGTGAAAACCAGAAAAGGTGTGGTAGGGATATTAATCCAGATCTGTCACACCAAGAGGGAAATAAAGGTCATGCTGCAGGCTGCTCGTAGTCTGGACAGTCTGGTTTAGATTTGCTGTGTCCAGTATAGTTGTTGTTATGTTGCACTGTGCTGAAAATACAACATTAGAAATTATAATTGATTGCCTCCAGGCAATCCTCTAGCTATGCCAGGGAACTGTATATTTCAGCACACAATGAAAGAGAGAGGTGTTCTATCTGTGAGTAAAGCTTGCAGCTATTTTACTGAAATTCAGGTTTGAATTACACTGGCAAGAGAGGTGACCTTGGGGTCACATGTGTTTAGTTTTTATTGTAAACTTAATAGGCAGAGATCAACTGAAGTGCATAGCACTACTGGAGACATTTAATTAAATGTACTGAATCTTTACTTTTCTTATAATTGAAAACCATCATTTGTAAAGATATTAATCAAATTCACAGTCAATGACTGATCTAATTATGGGCACAGCTCTGCAAGTCCAACACGTTTCAGATTTGTTTTAATTGATCAGTCACTCGTGCTCATTTGCAGTAGCATGCTAAATTATTGGTTTAACTTGGGAGGAGACGAGAGTGAACTGAACAACTCATGATTTGTGCAAGTTTCAATTTAATATGCCTTGCAGGAAAATCATCATTCCACACTCTTCTTCTGTATAATTTGCATGAGCCTGGTATTCATCAGCAGGAGTTTCACACGGCACAGATGATAATTAATTTGGAAAAGATTGGAAGGAGGGGAGTAAGAGGACTGGAGTGTGGAAAACATAAGTAAACAACAAATGCTTATATGTGATGAAAAACACAATATCCTTTAAAAAGAAAAGTTTGCAAATTGTAAATTTGGCTTAGTCCACAGTTTTCATCTGCATCTTTTCTAGTGTTTGCAGGGGAGATGTGCAGGTAAATAAGCACTGCTGGCTCAACACTTTTGTAGGATTAAAAAGACAACATGAATCTTTGCCAAACAGAGCAGCCTGCTGTATGACTGTGGCATGTCCATACATGACTTGTCTTTTTCCCACGGCGTTCTTACCGGTGACATTTCAACACTGTTGAAAAGCCTCTGCTTCAGAAATGTTATTTTTAGACATGAGCTTCATATTGTGGTATATGCCTTTGTTTGCAATAGATGTTAGCTATTTGGAGAGCTGTCTGAAATACAAGTCTTGGGGGAAGCCAGCAAATGGAAGTAAATTGGGCTAGAGCAGAAAACTATGAGTGGATGAGAAGGCTTCTCACATTGTCACCTGCAGCACAGAGGAGGATGTTTTCCTCACAGTTGCATTAAAAAGCAAAAGTGGTCATGTGGGCAAATTAGGAGGCAGGAGTGGGTGTGAGAGGCAGGCTGAGCCGAGGCAGCCCAGGGACTGGTGTGGAGCTGTGGAGCACACCAGCCCCTGGGTGCTGCACACGGCAGGTTTGAGTGCTGCCAGGAGCTGCTCAGAAACCACACTGTGCTGTGAATGGCATAGCTGGGCCTGCTTTCTCCTCGTTTTTAGGCAAGCTTCCTCATTCACCTCAGTGCCTTACAAGTGCCTCTTTGACCGCACGCTGCTGACAGAGGCTTATTTTTCGTGCTTAGCTCCCTGGTGCCTTCTCAAACGAGTCAGGGCAGGCCTAACAGACAGCAAGCAAAGACTGTCTAAAAATGACTGCTACATTGCATTTCCAACAAAAGAGAAGCTAGATTGTCTTTGGTAGAAGGGATGGTTTGCTGTTCTGTCAAGGACCACATTTTCTCTGAGAATAGCTCACCAGCAGTTCATAGAGGAGCCTGTTCAAATAAGCACAGGGTAAAGACTACTCTCATTATTGTCCTAAAAAAAAGAGGTGAATAATTTCCACGTGAGACCATTTCTGTTTGAATTGATACAACAGCACAATCCAATTCAGCTGTGCCTGTGGAGCCACAAATGTACTTTATATTTCATTTGTAATTTACCTAGTAACCAGCCGGTGAACACTGTGCGGCCTGGGTCTTTGTGGCACTTCAGTTATGATGACTATGGCACTGCAGTGAATTTTGTTATAATTAGCAAATTATTGCATGAATGGATCATATTATCAGCCGGTGTTTCTTTTTTTCTTTCCTTAGGGGTCGAACTGGAAGGATCCGTGTCTTATCTTTCAAAACTGGTGTTGTATCTCTTTGTAAAGCACACCTGGAAGATAAATATCGATGTAAGTCAATGTAATTCTTCAAGGTTTATGTTTATATTCTGGTTCTGTTCCTCCTATTTATTGCATAAACATTTAAGTAGAATTTTGATACATTATTTACATTATTACATTTTAGGTAGTCCAGATTCAGAGTGTGTTAATTTGCTTCACCTTGAATTGAGTTTCTTTGTTCAGTATGGCTTCAGGTAGTTTAGTACAGTGGTCCCCAAACTTTTTTGATTGCATCCCTATCAGAAAAGAAATCTCATTAAAAATGAATTTTAAAATGAAACAAGCAACAAAGACAACACAACAACAACAATGGGGAAAAAAACCCAAACAAAAAACCACAAAACAACCTCAACTTTCAGGATTTGACCCAATGCCTTAGAAGTTCTTAATCAATTGTTATTATTCTACTGTTCTGCTAATGACAATTGAAGAATACTAAAAAGAAAACATTTCCAACAGCAGTCTGTGCATGACTATGTATAATTGGATCAGATTTTAGGGCAATCACTATGAATGTCACAGTTTAGATTACTAGGTGTTTCATGTGGATGTTGTGAGAAGTATTCATAAAATCTTTTTAAGAAATTTACTCACTGCATATATTTTTCAAAATTATATTTCATTGAGCAGTTTGAAAGTTTTAAAGGAATATATTAATATTTTATAGTCTCCTGAAGTATGTGTGTACAGTAATGTATAACTGCTCTTTTTAAGTGTATAGAATACTTAATTTTAATAATGGGGCAATTGAAAGGTGAATTGTTTGTGGGAGAGAAAAGTCTCTGTCAGGCTGTGGTCTGGATTCATCATCCATGGCAAAATTGTAGTGCAATTGCTATCAGCATTGCTGCAAGCATGTGATGAAGTGTACCCCTTAACATTTTTTCTCTCATCTGTACAGCAGAACAGAGTTGGTTGTGCTAGAGCATGTCTTCATGTTTACAAAGGTGATGGAAGGATTTATCCCAAAATTATTTGTTATAAAACTAGGCTTGGCAAGAGTGGAATTCATGTAGTTTAAAAAAAAAAAAAAAAAGAAAAAAATCCTTTATCCACTCCTTTATTCCTTTGAAAGAAAGAAGGTGTCGAAGCAGTGCTGGGAAAGTTATCTCAAGCAGTGCTGAAGCACCTTTATAATGGTATCCCTGGTGTTGGATGAAATATTAAGGTGGTTCCAAAGAAGTTCATTATGTTATTCTAGCTGCCTCTCTCTTTTTTTAAATTTTTTAAACTTCAAAAAGCTAGGATAATTTATTCAGGTCGTATATTGTCAACGGGATATTACCAAATAAATATTTCAGTTAATGCTGATCTGAATTTTCTTCTTATTATGAATTCTAAAACCTCCTCAATGTATATGTAGTACAACTAAGTCTCACCAAATTAAATGTAGTTTACGAATGGTAACTGTCCTGTAAGGATTCTTTTCTACAATTATGCATTAACAGAATGTGGCTTCAAGTGACTTGAGTCACTTCAGAGGTGAAAAGTTAATATACTAACATTCCCAGCGGACAGCAAGTTCTGTAGAACTGTAAAGTTTTTCTTTCATTATAGAAATACTCTTGGATTAAAAGATTATGATATATCAAAGTTAGGGAGCTCTTGTTTTTCAGTTTAACCCACGTGAAAGAGAAATGGATTCTCTGAGTTGTAAGTTGACTGCTAATGCTTGAAAATGTTCTGTATGTTGTATGAGATTATTTTGCTGTTAAACAGTATTTTTAAATAATTTGTGTTCCTGTAGATCAAAGATCCTGCTGTTCAGTTAGCTGTGGCAGCAGCTGTGTTAAAGAATCTGCTAATCATGATGAGCAGTAGTGCCACAGGTGCTTCTTCAGAACGGCATTTCTTTCAGGGTAAAAGCCAATAATGCTATTAAAAATTATCACTAGAGTGCCTGTTAAACAGAAAACAAAAACAACCCCACCACTGTTTCTGGGAAGAGCAGCAGCCCAGATTAGGATGCATTTGTGTTAGTGTTCACCAAGGCCATTGACCTCACCTGAGCCTTTGAAACGATGGAAACTTCTGTGTTACTGGCTGCATTCCAGTAGTGATGCTTTAGCTCTGGTGTCATCTTCCTTTCCCCAGACCTGTTCAAGCAAGTTGCAAGCTCCACTGGCTTCTGTGACCAGCGCCGGCTGGGGCTCCTGCTGCACGACTCCATCCAGATCCCTCGGCAGCTGGGGGAAGTGGCCTCCTTTGGAGGCAGCAATATAGAGCCCAGTGTCAGAAGCTGCTTCCAGTTTGTGAGTTCATGTCTGTTCACTGTTCATTTTCTGTTCTGTGTTTTGTATTGAGGTAGCCTTGTCTGTGCCAAAGAGGACTGCAAATCCAGAAGAAGGATTAGGGTACCGAGGGTCATTTAAAGATGGTGTTCACTGGTGCATTAAATCCTTTCTGTGATGAGGTGTGTTTGAATTAGCCTGATTCTCTGGCCACAGTGGAAAAAATGCAGATTATGGTGTTATCCAGACAGCTAATAGTTGTCATCAAGGCTTAAGTTGTAACTGAACTCAACAAACAGTTTAAGTCTTTGTTGTGGTAGCTCCCAGTTTTACAGTGCTCTATTTCCAGCAGTAGATCACCATTTATTTCTGCCATGTAGGTGAACAGCAATGGTTCATCTAAATTATGGCCATATACATACCAGTGACTGCCAGGTGCTCACCACAGCTATGGGAAAGGAGTGACTGCCTGCGGTGCTGTCTAGGGACAAGGAGGGCTCCATGAGCTCCTTCCACTGCTTGAATAGATGACAGTTTTCTTTAAAGAGTATCAAAAGAATTCCCAGTCTGTCTGTTGAGGAATACACAGCAAACTGGAGGCTCTTTTTCTAACTTGTAAATTATTTAATCTGGGGAGGAAGAGAGTTAAGGGAATTATTCATCCTTATCCTAACTACCAGCAGAATGTGCAGGATGAAGACAGCTGCTTAATGAAAAGGTAGAGGAGGGGAGGTAATGTATGGTCTGTGATTAACTTTCTATGCATCTGCTACATTACAATGGCAAAAATGCTCTTTTCCCATCCCCAAAGTGTCCCTGAGGAATTTTTGTTTGGTCAGGGATGGGGGAGTTGTTAGCTTTTTTGCCTGCTGCTCAAGTTTCATTTTGTAGTAGTTTCAGTTCTTTAGTATGCAAAACACAGCAAGTTTTTTTTAATTAATATTAATGTTTAGAAGTAGTCTTCTTACAAATAATGACTATGAAAATAATGTAAAATCACCACAAACTTCAGCTGGTCTGGGATGTTTGCTTTCCATATTTTTTAAACTTATTTTAACAGATGAAGGCTTCAGGGTTCATGTTTTCCCATTTTCATCATTCATGTCTTGAACTCTTATAGTTCTAACCTGTAGTTGATGCCATTTCCAAATTATTTTTTTATGGGGCCATGTACTGGGTGAGTAACCCATGCTGATAAACAGTGAGCTATGTTGATGGCTGGCTTAGACCTAGCTGTGGCTTTCACCTCAAGTTCCATGTTAGGCTTTCAAGTGAGACCAACACAAAATGATGCCCCAGCAAATCCATGGTTGAAAGCTCCCTGGTGCAAATGACCTCCATTGGAAATTAAGGCTTGCTAGAATCTGTTGTTGTTCCCAAATGAGTGGTAACTGCTTAGAACACCTTTGAAAAACTGACCAGGAAAGTAACCTCACAATCTGACAAACACAGGGCATTTTGGAAGAAGGGCTGCCATTCTGTGTATTTATACTAGGAAAAATCCAATACAAGTCCTGGCGATGGAACACCCAAAAACAGTTTTTGTTAAGTAGGAAGATGATCTTGGAATAAAAGATTATTTTAATAAAATGAGTTAGCAACATTATTGTTATAAATGAAGACCTACCAGTGGGCTGAATGCTGTACAGTATCCAGCTGCCAGCATTTCTAGAAATAGCCAAGCACAGCTTGGCACAATCTTTGACATGTTCATAAATCAGAAAATCTGAGGTTTCCTTCTCTTACCTCCACTGAAAAAGATTTTCTTCTTATATGCAGTAAAAGGAATTTCATCCTCTCTTTTTCTCCTGGGTGAAGCCTTATTTTAATTTGCAGACTGGGAGGGTGGTTACAGACCCCTTTGCAGCAGAACAAACAAAATTCTAGGAGGACGAGAAAGGTGGAGGGAGGCTCAACCAAGGAGGGAAATGCAAAAATAGTCAGGATGGACTGCTAGGGAGAGGAGCAGAAATCCAAGTACAGGGGGAAGCCTGGTGGAGGGGAGGGAGAAGGAACTAAGGAATGGGAAAGGGCCATTCCTAGGGAATGATAGTAAGAACAGTAGTAGGCATATAAGTGATAAAAGAAGCAAAAGGGTGGGAAGGATGAAGCAGGAAAAAAAGGAGCAGCCAGGAATGGACATGGGTAAGACAATAAGATCTTTCCAGGAGAAAGGAAGGAGGAGAGCACAAAGACATCTTTTTGGTGTAGGATGGTGGTCCATGATGGGTACAAGGGTCCCCAGGTGGTGAGGGCAGTGCACAGGTGCTGGGGTGGGGATGCAGGCTGGAGCAGGGAGCAGCCTGGGAAGCGGGGTCACTGGAGGAGCTGGATGGCTGAGGAGGACTGCACAGGGCTCCCAGCAGCATCCTTTAACTGAAGTGAGATAATTGAATTTTTTTAAATACTGTGAGGACTCATAGTTTACATTACTGCGTGGAAACTAAATTAAGTCTTTCTTTGAACGCCCACGGTGAGGAATGCTTTTACTTTAGGGATTTTTTTTATTATTTCATTTTTTTTCCCTCTTCCTGGTGATGATAAGCCAGCCATAAATTGCAGTCATGTCGGAGTCTGCACAAATGTGTGCTTCAGAATTGCCTTTCCCACCCCCCTTAGGTTAGGTGCCCTGGCAACGGCCTTGTCTGTCTGCACAACAGAAAAAAAAAAAAAAGGATGTTTACAGTTCCCAGCAATAACAGGGGAAATCTCTCCTGCTTTGCAGTTTAAAGTGCGAGTCCTTGGGAATGAGGCTTGGGGAGGGTGGGTTTCCCAGCCTGGCTGCTGACAGCAACTTGCCAGCCCTGCCTGTTCCCAGCCTCCTGCTGCTGCTGCCCTGCTGCTTTTCACTCCCCCAGCTCCAACTCTTGCTTTCCATGGTTTTCTTATACAGGAAGGTGCTGATGGTAATTGTTGGGTCAAGAAGGGTATTATGGGACTCATCTTTCCTGCATGGGGCAGGGGGGATATAATTTCTGCTTTGAGATTGGAAAGAAAAAATATTTTTAAGTGAGAGCAAAGAGCTTGGTCTGATGACCACTTGAAGGCTATGTAGTTCTGCCTGCACTCAAACTGCATCAAAGTAATTTATAGATCCATGAAAAATGGGATTATTTCAGTGTTACTGCAGTGTCAAAGCACTTTCACTTGTATGATGGCTATGTTTTTTAAGAAAACAGGATAAGGACTGAAAGACGCATGTGCAGTGTTTCAATCACAGTAGAAAATTATTAATATTAACATGCTTTCCTTGAAGAGTTTAAATAGGACCTAGGGATTCATAGCACTGCCTTGGATGAGTTACAGTGACATTGGGACTTTTAAGAAATGTGATACAAAAGCACAGTGCATCTTGGATGAAAATGTCTCTTGCTGTTTCTCAATAACATTTTGGATATTTGTTGCTTGATTAATAAACTGCATTAAGTATGCTTTATTCTGAGCATGGCCTTGAAGTAGAGTGCTTGATGTGAAGAACAAGTAGAGGAAGCTAAGGAATAGTAAAGTATGTAGAGTAATTCATGTCTGTATTTTAAACCTTTTTGTTTCATTTTACGTTGACAGAGGAGGGTATTTTAATATTGTCTCGTATAGTCTTAATTTCTAGGTTTGTACTTGATCAATGATAAGGCAAGATCAGCCTGGACTTTACAACTACCTGTCTGTATCCAAATCCAGTGTATTTACTCAGACAAATAAAAGCCAAAATAGGGGCCAGTTAGTCCTCTTAGATGGAGTTTGGGTATTGCAAATTCTGGTCCAGGACTCTGATAGTGACTTTGGCCACAGATGCTGTGATTTGAGTTGGTTGGACAGTTTTTTTTATCAGGTCTTTGATGGGGTTTGTGTTTTCTTCAACGGTTAGGAAATACCAGCACTATGTACAAATATATATATTTTAACAGAGTTCAGTATGAAAGTAACACACAAACACAGTGTTACTGTTGAGGGACCAGATCTCTTTCAAAAGATCCAGGCAGCCCTTGTTTTTATTCATTGGATATTTTTTCAGCTTTTGGCTCTGACAGGGGAGAGCTGGCCTAAGGGAACTAGCAAATCCTTCCTCAAGCTGCTATGCTGTAAATGTCATAAAACAGCAATTCTGGTTTTATTTCAGCAGGATTTTGTGAACCTGCCTGACTGGGAGGCACTCTTGAATCAAAACTCACTCCTAAAAGTGAACTGCTTTGAAATGAGCTCTTTTAAAATGATTTAGGGGATGGAGAGCAGGAAGATGTTGTTTTTCAAGTGTGGGTGATATAAAACTGTCATTAATTAACTTCTGGGTTAATTAAAAAAATGTTTTTTATTTTATTACTCTTTGCCACAGTACTAAAAATATTGCCTGAACTAGTCAGTGCAATCTAGTGTAATGAAAGGGGTCAAAGTAATGATCTCAAGGATTTCTCGAACAGTCAAGACAGATATAAGAAGTCTCTATCACCCAAAGTTACCTTTAAAATAATCCTCTTTTGACCATGAAGCAGCACTTGTCTTGGAAGCAGTAAATTCTTGACTTGTTTTTTCACCAGCCAGCAGTGAGGAGAACACAAATGTATTGAGGAAGCCACTCAAGAGTGGAAAACAAGGTTGAACAGAGTTTGAACTGACTCAAAGGAGATAACAGCTGCTGCTCAAGGCTTGCTCTGCATTTTTAAACTTTAAGAAGTCATAAGAATCCCATTCCTCAGTTCTGTTTGTCCAAAAGAGAATTTACCTAGACTACTGTAACACTCTCCATCCTGGATACAAAACACTATTGAATTAAGGTTAATTTATTTCCAATTAATTTCCTGCAATGCATATGAACACAGTATAGCTCATTGTAAAACATACCAGAAATTTGTGCTATATCGTCTGATTCTATCCAAGAACATACCACATGGTTCATGTAAAAATACGACTGCATTTTGAACCATATTTCATATTGTTGATAAAGTTGATATAGCATAGAGTATTTTTTATGCTACTGCTGTAAGAATGAAGGGGAAAGACCAAAAAATTCATCTCCCAAGTATTGCATAAAGAAGCTAGCACCATCCTACTTCCTATTCCCACATTCTTTCTGCGAAATAAATACTGAAAAACAGATGTCTGGAACATAGTGAATTTGAATGTCCCCTATAACAAATTGTCACTTGTAAGCTGGAAAGGGCTTTATAAATTTTACTCCATGATTTAATCTGTTATTACCATAAAAATTGGGAGTTGCACGGAAATCTGTTCAAGGGAAGAATCATTAATATTCTTTACAATTTGATCTTGTTGGTTCAGATACAAACTGTATGAATTCAGGCTTCTTCCCTTATATAAAATCTTCAGCTACTGCTTTTACTGGATTTAGAGATTATTAAAAAAAAAGTAATAGCAGCTCAGGGAACAGTTGAGGACTGTCTGTCCTGTACTGTCTGACCCTGACCAGCTTTTCTCCACGTGGCTTTAAATCTTCATGTAATATAATTCGGGACCAGTTTGATACATTTTAATGCAGCTAATCTCTGTGAGCAGGGGTTTTGTCCAACCAGCATGCAGAGCTCTGGGTAGGCAGCTGCTGGGGCTGCTGGCAATCCACACTGACTGCAAAATGCAAATAGATCTTTGGATGCTACGGAAAGTCTTTCATCGCCGCAACGTTTTCCCAGAGAATTGAAAGCAGCTACAAGTGGAGAGCCAGGCTTTGAGCAGCTCATTCTTATTCCAACTGCAACTTGCACTGCAGCATTTCCGTACACTCTCTGTTTTTCTATTAGAAATGGCATATTAGAGACATCCTCTTAATTTATTTATTTTTTTCAGGCTTAGAGGACCTCTGTATAGAAAGTGTAGTCTGGTAGGCAGGCTAATGGTTTGCCAGTCCAGTTACTGGTTGATGCTGGCTCACTGAGTGAACCACAGAAAGCCTCTCCCCAGCCCCTTCACTGCCCTGGCTGCTGGCTGAAAAACAGATGTATAGATGATAATATTTTATAAAAGCAAATCTCTTGGGAGAGTTCTAGAATTAGTTTAATTCTATTGAATTCACTGATGTCCTGCAGCAAAAGGCAGTAGCTGCTGTTCCAGACAAATTCTATTGCCAGCTTTGGCTGGACTTTATTGTACTTTTGATTTTCTTGAGTTTTGTTTGTTGTTTTGGTTTTTTTTGGGGGAGGGTTCCTAAATTCTGTACCTACCTGAGAAAACAGAAGAGTAGACTTTAATGCAGAAATCCTCACAAATATTTAAGTGTGTGGGAAAAAGGTTATTCCATTTCAAATAATGTCTGTAGTGAATATTAAATTGTGATGGAGTTTATTTGTATAACTGGAGATATATTGTGTTTTGATGGTTTTACCTCAAACATCCAAAATAGATGTTTATGGCTGTGCTAAAAATCCATATACATGGATCTTAAGTGCAGTAATAGGAGTCATTAGATGATTTCACAAACTAGCATCTCAAAAAGAAAGCCCTGACCAAAAAATTTCTGTTTCTAATCAACATAAATATTGCAGCAGCATTTTAAGTGCATTTTAATACAATGCATTGTGCAGGAGGTATTCTGGGGATTTTTACCACATCTTTCTTGTGGTCAGGGGATCTGTCTAGAGACTTTGCATTTTCCTCATTCTTGAAATATTGATCAGTTAATTTGTTTGTCAAGATTATAAACAGAGTTAGCTTATAAAAAAAAGGCAACACAAAACACACAACTAATTGGCTTTCTCTACAGCTCTCTATCCTTTAGATCAGTTGTGATTTTTTCTCCAAACTACTTTTGCTAGCCTTTTTAGTTGAATACGGTTTTAGCGAGGTCATGCTAAACTCAGATTTCATGAGAAACTGGAAAAGTAACTGAGAAGAAGCATAAAAACCCCCAGCACTCAATCCCCTATTCATCTTGGTCCGTGTACATGATACATTAATGCTTATTATTTATTTAAATGCTTCAAATGGGTTTGGAACCACAAAGGAAGACAGTCTGCCTTGTGAAGTTTGAAATATAAAAGACTGGCCCTCTGAGAGCTGTATTTGAAAGCCCAGAGAAAAAGGAAAACAGAGGATTTAAATATATTCAGCACATAAGTATGCTGTTTCTGTTGGGTAGCATGGAAGGAAATGTCTCAAGGAATTTGAATCAGCACATAGTGATGGTTTAGAGAAATGGAGCTGGTATCCAACTTCACAGTGTGAGCTGTCCCCTGTGTGGATCCATCCTCCTCCCTCCCATCCTCCCCACCAGACCCCTTTGTTGTTTGCACCTGACCCATCACCTCACTTTTTGGCACTGAAACCAGCTCCCCTGTTCCCAGGCAGTTTTGTGCTGGCTTTGCACCACCCTGCACATTGGAGAAACGTTCCCCATAAACATCAACACCATCACTTCCCTGTTTGCATTCAAATCCTTTTTTGATGCTCTTTGCTTTTATTCTGCACCGTTCTTTTCAGTGACTTGTTTGCCAGAATGGTGTGACCTCTACCCCTGCAGATAGATCCATGCTGTCCCCTGTTGCCTTGAGCTCCTTGTGTCTTTGCTGTTTCTTTTTCCTTTTTTTGGTGCTGCCAGATAGATATATGATGATATATCATTTTTTTTTGTCTGCATCATGCCTGCCACAGTGTGATTCAGCCCTGAGACTGAGCTGCCTTGAAGTTACTGTAGAAGAAATGCCTGAGATAGTCACACTGGTTAGGATATGTTGGAAGGCAGCAGATAAACGGGGCTGCTGGGAAGTGCCCATAGACTTTCCTGCTTTAGGCAGAGGCAGAAGTGGGAAGTAATGGAGTATGAGGCCAAAGCAGTTGTATTCCGTAGGACAAAACTATATTGTGTTTGAAGGCAATTATGGGAAATTTAGAGAATGTGTGGTGGAAAGAGGGATTTTAAGGCATTTAAGGAGGTAGGGAATATACATGTTCAACAACAGTGTTGAGAAGGAATTTAAATTATTTCCTTACACATGTGTTTTCAAGAAAGGTCAGTGTGATAATGGAGGATGTTAAGGCAAAAGGAATTTTTATCAAAAGACTGGCAGTGTTTAGGGCTTGGATAACACAAACTGTTTTTAAAATAGGTGAGAAGCAGTGCTGTGCATGCTCAGATAATAGAGATGGAAAACATGAGAGCAGGCATCAAAGGCAATCCTGTAAGTGGATGATTTTCTCTGTGACAGAGTACATGGTAGCACTGTCTGTTGTCATAGGGAGTGAGAGAGACTTGAAATGTTAGTAACAGTATTCTCTTTCTGGCTTGAAAGCAGGATCCTGGAGTTTGATCTTTAAATATATATATATAATGAGTGGCTGGATTAAGGGAGAAGCTGGAATTCAGGGAACAGATAGAGTGGGTGGGAAGCAAATGGCTTGAAGTGTTAATTAGCTGGTAGTAGATCACTTGTGGTGAGCCCTTGTCTTTCTTCCCTCTCTGCTCCAGGCCAACAACAAGCCGGAGATCGAGGCAGCACTCTTCCTGGACTGGATGAGGCTGGAGCCACAGTCCATGGTGTGGCTGCCTGTCCTGCACAGAGTGGCTGCTGCTGAGACTGCCAAACACCAAGCAAAGTGCAACATCTGCAAGGAGTGCCCAATTATTGGATTCAGGTACAAACTCTCTGCCTGGCTGCTGTGCATACTACTGCTTGATGGACTGAGAGCTCCATTTGTTTCCAGGAAAATCATGTGCTTGATTTTATGGGTGTTGTTCAGGGAAACAAGAATTGTCTCCCACGAGGGAGACACCTGGACTGTGCAGTGGTGAAAGAGTTGAAAAAAACAAAAATCATCTATCAGTCAGGATATGAACCTTCCTTGGTGTCCCACAACCAAAGTATTGGTGGATTGCACGACTGATACTATTGGTTTTAGGTTCAGTGTGTCCTACACATGCAGTTATATTTTCTGAATTGGATCCTAATTGCTTTTTCTCATGATTTATAGCAAGGAAAATTCACAGACATGTAAAGCAGCATGTGGATTTCTCAGAGAAAGAATGCTGTTGGTGAAACATTAACCTGGAGTGGGGGAAATGCTGCTGGTCTATTTAAACATCTGGATCAACACCATGGTTACTATGGCAATGAATAAGTCACTGTGTTGTAAAATGACTGTGTGTTGGTATGCCTGTTGAGAATCCACTTAACGGCTAAGTAAATACTCACTTTCAATTATGCCTAGACTTGTTTTATCACTTTGCTTTGCAATAACTGCTTTGTATGGTTTCTGTCCTTTTTATGCACGGTCTTAAGTTACCACTGGCATTTCTCTTTCAATGGTATTGTGCTGCTTACAAAGAGCTTTCTGTGATTTTGTCTCTAAAACTCAGATAGACAACAGCAACAAGCAGTACCACATAGAAAAGTCATCATTTCACTCTAACCTGGGAGAGTATGAATGCTGATTTTTTGCATTTGGTGGGGCAGAGCTTTCTGCTGTGCGATTTTACAGGCAGTTGGAAATGGGGGAAATAATGAATGTATTGCTTTATTTTGAATCTGAAGTTTTTTTTCAGTGAGGCTGTTCCTCTTATTATCCAAATTCTTCTCCTTCTACTTTTATTCCCCTTTAATATCTTAACTGGGAAATTATAATATTACTGAGGAAGAGTTAGGGATGAGGTGAGTAGTGAGTAGTTCAACACATCCACAAAGTCTTAATTTTCTCATTTCAAGATACAGTTTATGAACTACTGACTTCCTTAAATGGTTTTCTGTAAACAGACAAAGACAAGAGGGTGGAATTGAAAAATGCAACACTTGGAAAATCAAAGGATGGCAAGTGAATGCGTAGTCTGTAGTGAGCATTGAGAACTTGGGAAGTGGACACTGAAGCTCTGTTTTTGTGTCTACTTTTACTTGACTGATCTCATCTGTCTCTTAAATTTATATAACAAATCTATTATCATGATAGTAGAATCTGTCTGTCAAAGATTTTTTCTCTGGATTTGCAAGTCATTGAAACCCTGTGTACAAACTTGACAAAAAGATACTGTACTGGAAGGCTTTTAGAAAGCTAATACTATGTGCCTCAGTACGTGTAAAACAATGTTCTTTTGAGGTCATTGTGACTGAACTGCTTCTAATATTTGGAACAAGACAACCCTTACGCCTCCAGCTCTTTCAAGCACTTCAGCATAGCAGATACAACAGTTAGCTGCCTCACAGAGCTGATGAAATTGAATAATGGCCTGAAAGTGCATTTGGAGTTTTGCATGGGTGGAATGCCATACGGGAAAATTGTTTTCACAGACGTGCTAGAGAGGTCACAAACAAGCTCCTGCCTTAGGAGTTTCCCGGAGTGATGAGCAGGGCGTTACTCCTCAGGACATTCTGTGTTAGGAACCAGAATGAAGAGCAAAAGAACTGAGATTAGCATTTTAGAAAAAAAAAAAGCACATGGTGGTGTCTTTTGTATGTTGAGAGTGATTGTGTAGAAATATTCAGTGTTGCCCAATGTTAAAAAAATTTTTGAAGATAAAGATCTTTGATAAACATCGGAGTCAGCAGTATCTCAGGGAACAGGAGTACTAACATGGAAAACTTAGCAAACTGATATGAAGCATTCACATAGAAATCTCTGAAGTCCTGTTTTGGTTTTTTTTTCCCTTCCTCTTTTAGATACAGAAGTTTAAAGCACTTTAACTATGACATCTGCCAAAGTTGCTTCTTCTCTGGTCGAGTTGCAAAAGGTCACAAAATGCACTACCCCATGGTGGAATACTGCACACCAGTAAGTAGCTCTTTTCCTGACTCTTACTGTCCCTTCTTATCTAGAAAGGAAAAACTTTATTTCCTACATGCAAGGAAATGGAGCATTTGGGTGCTTTTCTTACCTCACCCTTCCCCCCATTAAATCATCTTTGATATACTCTACATGCCAGAAGTGTTGATGCTTAGTAAAGGTTACTATAATGGTTTGAAGTAAATTGAAGTTGATTGTGCAGTGCTGTGTAATTACAGGTATTACAGTGTGTTAATGACTTGTTCCATGTTCAGTTCTGTAGTTCACTTTATGGATCCAAAAGGAAACCTGATTTTAATGTGAACACTCATTTTTAATTTAGGTGTTTCTCCATATTGGCGTGAGATTTTTCTTCTACTCCTCAGCAAGTTACCACCATAACTTGTTTTCCCCACAATGCTATGATAGTATTTTAAAATTCTTTACTATTTAGTGGTACCTTTGTATTATATGATCACTTGATGATAGAAAGTATCAGGGAAGGTCTCAAGACTAGCAAATTAGTTTTGATTTCTGAAGACTGGAAGTCAGGGTGCTGAAAGAAACACAAAGTATATGTGATGCAGTGATGGTGTGGTGAGGGTCTTCACCTTTGTTTCACAGCTGTCAAAAAGATTGCTTTTGTGCAAACATTTCTTTCATACCAGACAGCTGGCAAAGGAAATTCCTTATTACTTTCTCGGTGTGCTCCTTTTTCTTTTTGGACACTCACAACCAGAGGAGCATAATATTAGAGGGCTTTTGAAGTTGTCATTCCATGATACAGCACAACTCAGCTTTCAGCTGTCTTTGCTATTGTTTGTGGTGGTCTTGAAGCAGTGCACTCTCTAGTTGCCATTTCCTGGTGTAATGGGAATGTCCTCAGTCTTGTGTATTCAACTGCTGGTTAAATGAAACGGTGAAAACAAAGCATCAAAATTGTAGATGGGCTAACCTTGTAGAATTAGATTAACAGTCATCACAACTTCATCAAAAAAAAAGGCATGACCAAAATGAAGTAAAGACTCTTGGCTTTTCTTAGCAGAGATAAAAAAATATTCCCCTAAAAATATTATAGTGAAGGTAAACCAGTGGTTTTGTTAGTTTTAATTTATCATTATTTAGTTACATTATCTATCAACATTTACTATAGCACGTAAATGGCCATACTTAGTATCTGTGAGGGCAACTGATATGCATTTGGAAGGTTTTTGTTGGCTGCTGCTTTCCAGCGTCATCCCTCGGGGGCTGATTTGCCTGAACTGCTGTGCAAGTCAGAGGGAAGCTCTGGCAGTGCCTGGGCAGGTCTGAACAGATTGCTCCATGGCAGGCGTTCCTAGAGCAGATCTCATGATCTGAGTTGTAGGCAGAGTGAGTGAGCCTGTGTGAGCATTCCTTCCAGCTGCAGCTGAATACCTTCTTACTGAATTAGCTGTGGCTTGATGCTGCAGTTTGCCACTTTCATTCTTGCTAACGAGTGACATTAGGGATTTGTGAGTGGTACACAGAATGCAAAAACCAACTTATTGAGACTGTTTTCTTAACCTGTTCGTGAGATGACTTTAGAGGAGAAACAAAAAGGTTTTGTGAGAAGAACTCCCACAGCCTGCACCCTTCAGCATGGGGTTTGACAGTTTCTGTTATCCCTTAAAATACAGATTACCAACAGGCGAACACAGTGGTGAACAGAAAACCTGCAACTGCATCCAGACTGCTGGATCAGAATAAAGAACCATTCACAGCCAGTACATTTTTTTGTGAATCCTGAACTCCAGCAGCCCGTGTTAATGTGCTGTGCCTGGCTGCACCAGCAGCCAGTTGAATTAGAGAAGGATTAACTAGAGGGGGGGAGGGGGAAAGTGAATGTGACGCACAGCAAGCCCTGATCTTTTTTGTGCTACTATTGAAAAAATAAACCCAAGTACTGTGTGACTGAACAAGACATGCACTGGAGCTATCATCTTGTTTTGTAAATTAATGAAAAGAGGGTTGCAGGTGGCAGAGCATTTTTTCCTTTTACTCCAGACAAATCACTCATCTTAAAATGCATTTTGGGAGAGAGAAGACATGCAGTGCCTTCTTTGATATCTCTTTGCAATAGCAAAATGTGCAAAATTGAGTGTTTAGGTATTTACCTCCCCCTTACTTTCAGGAAATTTTGTAGCACTGCAGTCTTTAATTCTGCTTAGATTTGAGAACTCATGCCAAATATCTGAGTGATGTGGCAACTTTTCCTCTCCTGCTAAAGCTTGAAGCTGAAAAGGGGCAAGGCAGTTCTCTAATTTTAATTTAGACAGAAAGATTGCAATTATTCTTGAAAGCAGCTCTCTTCATTGTCACTTCATTGACTTTTAAAGAGGTTAGAAATAAAGCATAGAAAACAAGGCTGGGATTAAATCTAGGCTGGGATTTAAATGTAGGATCATTTTTCTGTTTGGGTTTAAGGAAAGGTGACACACCAGCATAGAAAACACCCTGTTAAGAGGCAGCTTGTCAAACTGAGATACCTGTGTACAGCTAGTTTTACAGGCAGGGCTGGGATCTGGGATAGGAGTATGGTAAAGCATTTTTCTTAAACCAAACAGAAAGGTCAGATGGTGTTAAGATTCACATAAGAAGAACTATTTCTTATGAAGTAGTTTTGGTTTTGAAATAATTTTGGTTTTGGAATAGTTTTGAACATGTTCAACCCCACTGCCTATGTATTGCTTTGATTGTAGAGAGCTGGGATGCTGAAACTCCACTATTTCTTCCTTGTAAACTTGCTGAGAATTTTGGTTTTGATTATTTTACTCTGAAAATCACATGTACTAAAACATCTGTAGGCTAAATCAGAAAGCTTGGCTGAAAATAGCATCAGTTTATCTTCTTGTTCACATAATAACTTTTTTTTGCCTTTCTTATACTCCTTGAACATTTTTTGAATGGCAGTTGGATCATATGATAGGTCACTAGAAGACATAAGTTCTTTTTGGCATAACATCAAGATCAGGATGTCTGTGCAGACACACCATTTTACTGTTTGGTTATCATGCAGAAGGTTCAGAGAAGCAAGGTGAAATAACAGGCCCAGAAAGGTTGAAGAATGTTTTATCGTTAATCATCTCTGAAAACAACCCAAATTACAGTCAAATGCAATCAGAAGTGTTCACACCATTGAAAATAGACAAGGCAGGAATAAATTCCATAGGTGAACAAACTGGATGGAAAGCTGTGCTTAATCCACTTATACCGAGACTAAGCATTAGGGGGTTTTCTGTGTTCCCAGTTGATGTGCTCTGTGTGATCTCCTGATGCAGACCTGCTTAGGAGCTCTTGCAGTGAGCATTGCAAATTCAGCAGAGGGATCCAGCATTCAGCACACAGGCATTCCACAGAGGGAATTCCCTCCTGCTGGAGTGTGTGAGGACATCTCTGTAATCCCCTTTCCAAAGACTCTGGGTGGCCTGGCCATATTTAATCCTTGCCTTCCCTGAAATATCTTTACTTTTGATGTATTGAGGAAGTGATAGTATTATTGAGCATCTTGAAAATGCAGATGCTGCTGTAATGGCTTGTTAAGTTCTGCTGTGTCCCTTCTCTGACAGTCATTGCTCACAACAAATCTTCCTACCAGATGGACAGACAAAAGAGGGACAAATTCTTTACATGGAACTTTTAGATGTCATCATGTACAAGGATAATGCTTGTCCTTTCTGTTAATGCATTTCAGTCTTTCTGCAGACTATTTTTCAGGACATGCTTAATTTTTCTACCTAGGTAATTGTTAAAAATATATATGTGTGTTTCAGAAGCTCTGTGAAGGCTGGTTTGACTGATAGGTCTCGGCTTCCCCCTTCCTCTCTAAATAGAAGGCATAGAACTCATTAAAAAATGTCAGAAAGATTAACTTTTCCCTCATTTCTTTCCTTCAAATTAGATACAGTGGAGAAGCAATATCGTTTTGTGGGTCAGGAAGAACTTAATTTACTGTAGAAGAGTAGTATTTCAGTCGAGTGTCTCTGCAAGGTGCAGAGAAGGGAAAGCAGCTTGACTAAAGTAACTGAAGTCTTCCATTAAAAATTTTCAGAAAATCTCCTGACTCTTAATCAGGCTTACAAGAAGTCTTGCATCTTCCCAGAAGACATCCTTTGAACTCTTCCTGCCTCATTCTGGTCTTTAGGAAACTAATTCCTCTTTGTGCTCCTCTGCTGGTCTCTACAGCAGCAGGGGAACCGACAGCAGGCAAGGGAATAGAAACTTTGCGTAAATTGCACTCTCCTCGGGGTATTGATTTTGAATGCCAGCAAGCTTCACATTAAACAGGAGCAGGAAGAAACAACTGATAGGAGAGTTTTTGGCAGCTCTTACCTGCTTTTTATTTCTCTTTGATCAAAATATTAATGGCAGAGGAGGCTGAGAAAGGAAACTGGAAAGAAAGCAAACTCAAGAGTATGGGTCTGGTTTCCATAGGCAGACAAAATGTAGATGATAAGCATGTGATGAGAGTCAGGATCCAGCCAGCGAGGCAGCTTACTAGACACATGGACCACTTGTGTATCCTCCATTACAACCATTTTAGTCCTGAACAAGAGGCAGGCAGAGTATCCCCCAAGCCAGAAAAGGAAATAGAAAATTCTTGTCTAATTAGTGGTTGTCTTCATGGGGTCACCTGAGATGAGGCATGAGCCTGTGAAGCAGTTTTAAAGCTTCCCTTTCTTCCTTCTTCCTTTCTGTTTTGGTATTGCTGTGTTGTAAGGTGACAGTGATAAATAAATGAAATTTATAGTTCGGGAAGTCAAGCAGTTGGCAGCTCTACTTGGTCTGGCCACAGCTTTTCCAAGCGACCTAGCAAAGGAAGAGGCAACCAAAAAGCTGTAATAACCTCATGAAAGATGATTTCATTGTGATTTGTGGCTTTCAGACAACTTCAGGAGAAGACGTCCGTGACTTTGCCAAGGTATTAAAAAACAAATTCCGAACAAAAAGATATTTTGCAAAGCACCCACGAATGGGCTACCTGCCTGTGCAAACTGTCTTGGAGGGAGACAACATGGAAACGTGAGTAGCTCTAAAGTGTCTAAGCAGCAATTCATTTGCTATGCTCTTTGAGGTCCCCAGCTGGTGCCAACTCCCTTCACTTCCTAGATGCATAAAGCTTCTTTATTTCTTTCATTTCTGTTAACCTCAGCTGGCAGGAAAACACAAGCTGGGATTCCAATTGCCATTGCCTTTATATGTTTTAACCTGTCCTTATATAAGAACTTCAACTCCAGTTAGTAAAAGAGAAACACCCATCTTACTGACAGCCTTATAAAGTTCCTAGTTTGATATTGCAATTTGGAAACTGATGATCTCTTCATTAAATTTTTATTTTCTTAAAAATGGGTATCTTTCCGTGCTTTTATTTTTTGAATTAGGCTGTGTGTTTGCAAGCTTCCCAGCTTATTTCTTCTTTTCTCACTCTATAAATACAGACTTATTAAATGGCTTTCATCTTTATGGGAAAAACCCCAATAATAATGTATGTGGAGAAATAAATAAATTAATTAACCTAGTTACCTTTTTTTTTTCCCACAAGGTTAATCAATTGTTAAATGGCAATTGCATGCAGCTTGTTCTCTCACTCTCTCTTTTATTTATTTATTTTTTTAGATTTTTAATCTCACTTTTGGTTAGTTGCTCTTCACAGTCATTCATGTCTGTCTGTTGAATTTCTGTTTTTTAGTTGTTGTGATTTTATTTTTTTTTTAAACCTTTCTGTAATTATTTTGCTGCTGAGTTTCTTCTGCCTCTCTCTTCACCTCCTCATTTTTTGTCTTGCAGTCCTGTTACTCTGATCAACTTCTGGCCAGTAGACTCTGCGTGAGTACTTTTGCTGAAGTGTGCTGCTGCTGCTACTGCTGCTGTGTTCCCTCACTTTTTTTTGTTTCTTTGTTTAGTTTTACATTTCATTTACAAGTTCATTTCCTTCTTTCTTTATGATTATTTTCTTTGGTGCACTCCCTGAAATAATGTTTTGATCCCTAATGAATAGAACGGGATAAATCCAGGAATTCCCAGCAATCGTGACTTGTGTACTGTATACTCTTTCTGGAGTATGTATTTTCATTATATTAACAGGAAATTTGGTGCAATCCTACTAATGCTTATTGAGAGTTTGTCATTTAAAAACCTGTGTTTCTGAATATGCATCTATCCCTCTGAATGTATACTAAATGCTTTTTGAAAGATAGAAATTGAACTTGATAGATTTAATTCAGTCTCCGGAATGGCATTCTTTTGTAGATAAAGTTATCACATGGTTCTATGCAGAACTGTGCACACTTGCACGCTTGTGTGCCCCAGTTAATCCAAAGCTCACTGGATAATTTATTACAGTTTTTTTAGGTGCAATAAGATCTGTGAAGGCAGGTTGAGATGGGGAAACGTTTACTGTATTTCTTTTTTCAGAAGCTAAAAAAGCACGGTTTTTCAGCTCTGAAATGGATTTTCGTTCTTGCACCATTCCTGCACGTGCATTGTCTTAGTGTGGCAGTAATACCCTCAACATAAACTAAAGATATGTGTACTTACCACTGTGGCATTTGCTACTACTAGTGTTACATGGATGATTTTAGAACAATGTTAAATTAAAAATATTTTTAATTCACATATTTGATAACTAATACGAAACTAAAAAATATAATTTTATATATTTCTATATGGTGAAATGTATATGGCTGGCACATTCCTTGAATTTTTGGTAGAATAAACAATAGTGAAATGTATACATTGGATTTATCATTTTCATTTGGAGCACAAACCATTGGGAAGTCAAGTTGAGTGCTCTACCTCTAGGAAACTAATCAACCACGAAACACATCTAGTACTGCAAACCTCATATGGTTGAGTATTCACCCACAGAAAATGCAAAAAGGCTGGTGTCAGGCTGAATTAGAACTTTAGGATGCACTTTTATTTATAAATACATCTGGGGATGATTGCAGCATACTATTTATTCAACTGTGGATCTAGATTTCTTAGCCTTTAGTACAACTGCAACATTAAAAATAACTTTTAAAGAAAGCTTGGATAATATGGGATGCCATTGCTGTGCCTGATGTACCATGAAACTAAGCTGCCATAACATGCTTAATTCTAGGTGCTTACATGAATAACATCACAGTATGCCCACGTTGACAGCTTCAGCACAGAGCTTTGGTGTTGTTGGAGCTACAGGGAGTTCAACTCTCATGTTGAACTTCTCTTAGGGAAAACTTGAGAAATACTGAGAGGCAGGACTTGTATGGAGAGGTAGCACCTTTTATCCTTCCTGAGCACAGTTCTTTTGTCTAATCTGTCAAGAAAGCAGAAAATGAAGAAATGAGTAGTGGCTGGAAGGGATTGCTCTTAGTTTTGTTAACTTTGTTCCTTTCCTTCATGCTAGACAATCTGACTTAAAACACAAGTTACTGAGCTGCCCAGGTTTAAAGCCCTTTCTCAGTTGCACTCCATCTCCAGCTTCAGCACTCAAACCTCTTATTCTGGTTATCATAAAAGTTTCCCATGTTTTCTAAGGTCTTGCCTTTTTCTAGTGCTTTCACACCAAAGTACTGCAGAAGAGCATAACTTGGCAGCATTCATCAAATGCTAGTGCTGTTCTGACATCAACATGTGGTATACATGGAACTGTTTATAAATACATACTTAGATTATTTTTTTTAATTAGTTATTCTGACTTCTTATGCAGTATTTTTCACAGATACTCTACTTGCCAGGCATTAAAGGGCCAGTTCACATATTTTGTGAGAAATTGCATATATTTACTTGGACTGTGATCTGTCAGTGGCACGAATACAGTTTCTTAATACATCACTGAAATGCAGAATATTAAGAAAAGGCCTCTTGTCCTGTGAGACAGATCTCTGGGGGTGCAGGGAACTGCAGGAGGTGGTATTTGACACTCAGTTGCCACTTGACTTGATTGGAAATTCCCCAGGCTGTTCCTTCAGACCCCAGCTTGAGCAATGCAGCTGTGGAACCATTTTGTAAGAAGGAAGGTTCTCTCAGCTATTGTCTGTGAGGCACTCAGCCTTCTTGATGACTTCAGACTCATGAGGTGGGCTGAATATGTGTGCTCAGAAAGGAAGGGCAGTGAGCTCTAGCACAGATGGTCATCTAACAGTATGTCTACACCCCAGCCTGCTGTGTATCACAGTTGTTCTCAAGCTTGCTCAGATCCTGGCAAAATGGTACCCCTGAGCAGTTAATTCAACACAAAGCCTGCAGTGCTTCTCAACTAGTTTGCTTTCATAAGCTAACTTTAAAAAGCTGTTTGAGGTAAATCTACATTGCAGTATGTTCTGAAGTGGAGAATAACCTGGAAATGTAGCCTTATCACCTGCCTGCAGTTGACAGAGAGACAGAATAAGCTTCAACAAGTTGCACAACAGTGTGTTACCCTTTAAAATGTATTTATTACACATGTTCACTTCTCAAGTTAAAGCTTAGTTTCAAAGTGGCAGGTACACAGTCATGCAGTCAGGTCTGTCTTTTACCTTGCACTGTTGCCAAAAAAGGGCATCTCTTCATTGCCCACTTGCTCCCAATCAAGTGCTGTACTGTCCTTCATAATGGTACAAATGCATGGGCAGTGCCATGGTAGGAAGGATTAGGAGGGTGAACCAACTAAAAATTGAAGCTGCTTTTAAAACAGATTTCCTACTCTATGCACAGTATTAGCAGCAACATTTGTGTGTGCATTGAAACTGAGACCTCTTCTTTCATTGATAGTACTGGCTTAGACCAGCTCAACAGCTAACTGTATACCAAACATAAAAAAATGGGGACAGCATCAGTTAATCAGAAAACTGTTGTTATCTTGCTCCGTAATCCCTTGCTCTTAAATTGCATCCTTTCACCCTTCCTTCCTTTCAGTGTAGACGTTCTTAGACAAAAAGATTATTAAGTTGCAGAGAAGCAATTGCCCATCTGTATGAATTTATGCTTTTCTGAGGAACTGAGTGTTTATCCTCTAGTGTGCTCTGGTAATGTTTGAACATGTGATGGGTAAAAAGTACAGTTAGAGGCCAAAGCTCATTTCAGACAAAATAAGATTTATGATGCTTGGCTAGTAATGTCTTAGAGAAAAAAACTTTGCTGTTCTGAGAAGATACATTAAAAATTATTAATTTTATGTATCTATATACTATGAATTCAGAAAGATCCTCATTTTCTAGAGCCCTTTGCAGGCTGATTAGCAAACTGGAAGATGACTGATATAAATAGGTGTACTGCACGATTATCAAACTCATGACATGGGAGCATTATGAACCACAATATCATTACAGTTGTTGTTTATAACCAGTAAATACAAAACTTACCTGCTCTTGGAGTGAGGTGCAGACCTAACCTGAAACACAGTATCCAACAATTGAAAATGGGAGGGAAGTCCTTCCTCAGTCAGGATTTCCAGAAGGAGAGTTGACATGATGGGAGAAAAAAGATTAAATTTAGCTGAAGTATGAGATTGTATGCAGTTTTGGAAGCCATATCATTTTTTTGTTATTCTGGTACCTCCCGATACATTTAGATTTTCAAAATCCCACAGAGCAGCAAAAGGTGCTCTCTGAACTGCATAGACAACATAATTCAATGGTGATGTTATCCAGAGTTGAGGTTGTAAGAAACAGTACTCTGATTGATGAGGAAAGCCCCATGAATTGTTTTCATCAACAAAACAGTGAAGAGGATCTCATCCCATTTGATTTGTCAGGCAGAAAACTCAAGCAGTTGACAGTGTCCTCCTATGTAACACACTGATCTATGGTTCAGGTTGTGACTCTGGAAAGATGCTAGTCAGTCATCAGTGTCTGCAGTGTGTTATTAAAGGCTCGTTTCAGACATTTAATGTTTCTTGTATTTATTTATAGTTGCTCGTGGAGTAGTCCTTCATGTCTTTAAGTGGGATGTGCTGGAAGCAGGCACTGGAGCAGGGAGGGAGGTGGCAGAGAGTTTCCCAGTAGCGTTTTCACAGCTGGTGCAGGGCTGTGTGAAACAGAATTACCAATGAAGGAGGCAGGTGTGAAGGGAAAACCAGAGCAAAAGCTCTTCTATAAATCCTTTGGAAAAGGGTTCTTGGGGGACTGGTGTTAAGAAGAGTTGTTTCAACAGACGGATTGCAAAATGGTTCAAACTCCCTGTTGTGGTACCACAAAACAGTGCACCAGCGGCTTGAGGAGGCACACGCAGCGCCTGAGTTACAACTTGCTGTTTATCAAACATAGCATAAGGCACAGAGGTGTGAGGGTATAGCCATAGCTAAGTGTCTTTTTTACTTTTAAGGGGTATTGTTTGTGATTAATCAGTCTTTTCTGCCTTATAGGCCTGCCTCGTCCCCTCAGCTTTCACATGATGATACTCATTCACGCATTGAACATTATGCTAGCAGGTATGAGACCAGCTGGACATTAGGCAGATCTTTCTCTAAACAATCATTTAAAAAAATAAAAATTTTAAAATCCCAAAGGCTAGCTGCTACTGGAGCACTTCTCAAATAAACATAGGGTCTGGGGTTTTGCTTTCCAAGCTCTGGTACGCAGAATGTTGTCCGTGATTACTACTAACCAACCTGTCAACTAATTGCATGCTGGAGCACCTTTGTGGTCAGAAGTTGCCTGTAGGTCCTGTGGGGTCTTTGTTAGGCTGCACACTTAGGTTACTGGCTTTTTAGTAGAGCCTGTGGTGATAGGACAAGTGGTAATGTTTTTAAAGTTAAAGAGGGGAGATTCAGACTAGATACAAGGGAGAAATTTATACAATGAAGGTGAAAATTGGAGCAGGTTGCTCAGACAGGTTGCCCCATGTTCTGAAATGTTTGAGGTCAGGTCAGATGGGGCTTGGAGCAACCTGATCCAGTTGAAGATGTTGTCCCTGCCCATTGCAGGGGGTTTGGGTTAGATGATCTTTAAAGGTCCCTTCCACCCCAGAACATTCTATGATTCTGCATAGGGTTTTGTTCTTAATTTGGCCCCTCATGTAACTGTACAAATCAGAAGAGCAGAAACCTCCAAACTATGTGAATCTTAAGTACCATTTTAATGTTAAGTAATTCACCTTGTGGAATACCATAAACAGGTTTTTTACTTGATTTGGAGGATTAATAGTGGTATATCATGAGTGATATATATATATAAGTGAGCTTTAACTCACTTGTCTGCTTTCATACTGCTCTTAAGAATCAAAAAGTGGGTTAATTGCAGAAATATAAAATGCATTTTCACCAGGTGAGCAAATTTGCAAGGGTCGAGGTAAGGAAAAATAGTTATTCCAACATCCTCTTTCTGTCCCCCTAAATGACAGGTATTTCTAAGTTGCAGGATGTTTAGTAAAGGCTGTGTTGAAAACCAGTGAGCAGTGACTAATTGTTACATTTCTGATTATGACATTGCCATGTACAAAGCAATTTGTGTAATCCCCTGGCATCTTAAGGCCTTTCTTTTATTGTGGAATTAATGAATCGTGAGAAGTGGAATATAACCTCAGAGAAAGGCTTGAAAACTTACAACTGAGTTTAGCCAGGTCATTGTAACAAACAATCATTTGCAATAGCTTATTGCAGAGCTTTTGGTAGTCAACAGTGAGTGTAAATTAATTTGAGTTTCAAATTCTCTTAAGTCATCAAAAACACCACGATCTTTAATTCTTTCAGGAATGTTAGAGCAAATGAAGTTTCTGGAAAATGCAATAGATTTTAATGAATCTTGTTTATTTTTCCACACAGGCTAGCAGAAATGGAGAACACCAATGGTTCTTACCTAAATGACAGTATTTCACCTAACGAGAGCATGTAAGTAGGCTCTTTTAATATTTTTGTCGTGTATTTTGTTGCAAAGGTTAATAACTTGTAATGAAATTCTGTAGTCCTGAATTTGCATGGTCATGTACCACATCTGCTTTAATTTAATGATGAATTTGTTCTTTCAGTTAGCATCATAGTGTCTAGATTTCTGGCTTATAACTTAATACCAAATATATTAAACAGATGATTGACGCCTTCAAAATTAAAATAGCTATTATCTTCAAAAAATTACTGACTTCTTCAACAAATAGTTCCCACATTACTTGGAAAAAGTGCTCATCATCTGATGTGCTATATGGTCAGACAAAAAGATAACCCTTTTATCTGTATTGCAAGCTTAATAATCATTAAAGCCCTGTAAGTTAAAAATGTTGTTGTGGGCAAAGTGTCATTCCAAAGGTTAGTGGGGCAGAACAGAAATCTTTGGTCTACGAATACTTGAAATACAGTGCAAGTGTAAGCCACAGGGACTCATCCTCACCATGAAATATTAGGGGTAGTAAACTTTTTAAGTTGGACAGATCAGTGACAAGCATTCATTGTACTACTTGAAATGTAAAGGTATAAAGGTTTTCATTTTTAAAATGTAGAACAATCTACTGTCACACTGAGACCTTTTTTGTGCTTTTATGATAATATATTTCCCTGTCATCATTTTCTTGGTCTGGTTTATTCTCTGAATGAAAAGACATAGAATAGAAAACTAACTGTGAGTAATGTTTCTGAAAACAGGATGGAAGCACATCAGTCATTGTGGTGCTTGAAAATTTGGTTTTGGTTAATTAACTATGTAGGAGAAGCCATAGCACAGATTCTAAACCAGTCGAATAAGGAAATAAAATAAAATCCCTACTTTTATAAAAGTGAGGGTTTTTTTTCTGTTCTACGTAATCTCATCCTTACCTAGTTTAAGGGGGGGATTTTTTTAAAATTTCAGACAGAATCTTCTTTTTATTAAATTTAAAGTATTCCTTTAAAGCACAGTATTCCAGATAATTTTCATTCATGTTAAATTGAGATTCAAAATCATTAGTATTTCATAAGGTTGGTTGTGAGCCTGTGAGATATTCTTGGATAGTACTAAAGCAGGGTTTTTTTTGTTTCAAACAGTTTTTCTATTGATTTGGTAGTATTGGTATCTAGCAACTATGAAAGAAAATTCCCTGTACAATGAAGCACGTTGTTTTAATATCTTGGTTCAAAAGGATAAAGTTAAAAATGACACCTCAACACTAAAGCACACATTTTGTGAGTATAGCTTCAAACACTAATGTAAACTTTCCAAGTTGTATATCAATTTTGTATTGTTACAGTTAATAGTTACACAGTCATATATGGAATTTCCTGTTGTCACCACTGACTTTCAGTGTCACAAAATCATACGTAATCAGTATCCTTTGGATTACACTTCAATATTAATGTTCAGTTCATTCTTTGATTAATTAAAAGTTAATAGGATTTGTCCTATTATTATTTGTCCATAGGCAGGGACACCTTTCTCAGCTTTGTTTGTCAAATTATGTTTAAGTATTATTTGTTGACATGCTTACCAGTTTTAGATTATCAGGCTTTTATTTGCAGTTAGAGCATTAGCTGGAGACAGGTAAAGAGGGGAAAATGGAGATAATGTGTGTATATGCCACAAAACATCTTGATATGGAGTGTCGTTGCATTTATGTGTACAGACTGAAAATCACACCAAAAAAAATGTCTTGCAAAGTAACATTTTATTGCCACTTTTTCACTGTTAATTCACTTAAGATGTATATGGATATTTATAAATGCTACACTGTTGTTTGAAGGAAATCACAGTTGAAGTGTTCCATGAAAAATATAAATTTAGGAACTAGCAAGACAATTTTTTCAGAAAAAGAAAAGGATGCCTGTTGTGAAAAATTAATATTTCCCTTTTATGATCTGATGTTAATGTGCTCTATATTGCTTTAGCCTTCTTTCAGTCTATAAAATGACATAAATAACATTTTCAGGAACTAAATTAAAACAAGGAAGCAAGGGAAATTCTAATTTTTTTCACAGTATCAGCTATTTTAAATGTCTGGTAAATTCTGGATTGCAAATATAACAGAAAAAAAAAAAAAGATACTTAATTATTTTGTATATTATAAGTAAATACTACCAGAAAAACAAGATTCTCAACAGCAGAGTAATTTTTTTTCTGACCTTGACTTGTGGCATCAAGAGAAACCTTGCATGGTTTCTCAGTTACTGTTGATGTTAGCTGCATAGCTTAGGGCCTGGATGCATCTCTTTAGCACCTAAAACACCCATGAAATTCTGAGAGATGGTCAAGGTCTTTGTAATTGGATTTTCTTTTCCAGAGATGCTTCTATTTCAAATGTTGGACAGCTTTGGGGGCAATAAAAATTAAGGAAGAAATCAGAATAAGTAGAATATATTTTTATTCTGACACTATGTATCACTTAATTAAAAAAAAAAACAACACCAAAAACAATGCAAATTCAATGAAAAAAAAATAAGATTACATCAAATCACTTTATTTTACCTCATCTACAACTTTATAGAGAAGAATAGATAAATAAATAAAAATAAGTAAAAATAAATGCCTTACATTTGGTTGAATGACCCTTCCATAACACAGATCAGGTAACAGAAGATGGCCTTTTTAACTCAGGCAAATTACCAATGGAAGTCAGGCACAAAAGGAAAGCTGCAGTTGTTGGCCATGGCAAAACTTGGCTTTAAGTATCTGAGCAGAGGGGAAGAGAGGCAGGCTCTGCAGAGAAAAAAATTATCAGAAACTAAGTAAAACAGTTCATCAGATTTTGCTTTCAGGTAATTGCTCTGCTCTTTGCTACAAATGGTTCAACAAATGAGACAAGGAGTGAGAGACTGGGAGTGCAATATCTCCTCATACTGTGAAGTTAAAAATGAGGAAAGGAACAGCCTGGTTTGTCCTCCTCTGTTTTCCAGCGATGATGAGCACTTGTTAATCCAGCATTACTGCCAAAGTCTGAACCAGGAGTCCCCCCTGAGCCAGCCCCGAAGCCCTGCCCAGATCCTGATTTCTCTTGAGAGTGAGGAAAGAGGGGAACTGGAGAGAATCCTCGCGGACCTGGAGGAGGAGAACAGGTGAGTTATGCTGCAGCTGCTGCAGTCTCCGGCACGTGCTGCAGGGCCGAAGGAAAGCTTTCTCTCTGGAAGGGATGAGGCTGAGTTATCCTCATTAATTCATTCCCACTTCCAGGGTGGTGAGCAGTCAGCACTGCTGCTTTCATCAAATGTCCAAACTGGCAAGCTTCAAAGACATACATGTGTCACCTGATACTCATCGTGCCACCTGTGACAAGCTCTGCTGGCTCTTGTTCAAAATATCTCCTTCTGTTCCACTGTTTCCTTTACTTCCATGATAGTCATGAGCTTCATACCAGTGTTACTTATTTTGCCATCAAGTGAGAGAGGGATATGCAGATTTCTGCACCTCTTTCTGGAAAAGACAGGTGGAGATTCTTGGAAAGACAGGCTTTCCTCAGAAAGGTTGGTCACTGGAGTACCTGAGGTTTTGAAATTATCTCAATTAATTTGAAATGAAGAATCCCTGAAATAACTGTATTATACAGTTAGCTGGATTTCGCTTTGATAATATTTTTAGGGATTAATAGGAGTTATAAAGTTGTCTTCTATCAAATGAGTGTGTCCATACTGGTGAAAAGTTGGATCATCATTTCATTCTATTTGTTTTGTGTTGCTAGCTGCCATTTCTTTAGCCTTTCAATACCAAGTATCGTTTGCCACTTTTAATTTGAAGTTTAAATGAAGTTACAGAATCAGAAAGGTTTCGGTTGGAAGGTTCCCTAAAGATCATCTCTCTTGCCTTCTGCTATTTTCACCTTTTATTGTACAGGCCATTGGTATTTTCATGTAATTTTTTTTCTCCTTCTTTTAGAGCTAGGTACTTTTGTTTACATAGAGGGTTGAATGCAGTAATCATTTACCTTAGGCATGTCAAGAAAATAATGTAAAAGTTCTCAGTGTCATAGATCTCTGCATGCATTAGTCTTCTTTGGATGGTGTGTGGTTCCACCACACACTTCTTACTAGGAGGATTTGGGAGACCAGAGAGGATCAGTAAGCATAAAGGATGAGGAAAGTGTTTCAGACAGAAAGCTCTAGTAAACAAAGCTCCTGTGATCTGAACAGTGAGATTTTGTTTAATACAAACCCCAGACTTCCTACTACATAGTACATAAAGCCCAAGTACTGTCCAAAGTGGAGAACAATCAGTATTTTGAAATAAACTATCATACTTTGCATACAGGGCTTCTGTAGTTATGAATTAATCTGTAACTAGTACAGTACAGATAGTAAAATAGCTTTATTTTCAGGGAAGAGGCATGACTTCTTTAAGCAATACCAGGAAGAAGAAGAAAAAAAAAAGCTTTTCTGTCTGTACAGAAGGTATGCTGCCAATCAGAGGAGGGTGACTTTAAAGCAGCCTTGTTTTAGGTTGGAAATGTGGTGTATATAAACAGTAGTATTACCTGGAATTCGACAGCTGAATGGGATAAAAAATTATCTTTTAGGGTTTATGCCTTAAGTTTCAGTATGAGCTGAAAGCTTTATTTAATACAACAACTAATAGCAAAGGAATAGCATGATAGAAGATCTCTGACAGGAATTACACCTTAAAAATAAACTGATCTGAAGTTTGCCAGTCCTCGATTAAATAAGAGCTGTAGACTAAAAGATTAATTCTCATTTGTATTATGGAGGCTCAGTTGGGGATGGGATGCCACCACAAGCAGCCTTGCCTTTTCTGGATGCTTCAGATCTGAAAGTAGCAGCAACAAGGTCTGTTTCTGTAGGACAGCAGGGAGCTCACACTGCTGTGATTTTCATTGATTATGACCAAATCTCTGTCATAAAACAGAGACATAAAATTTTGTCTCTGAAAACCTCTGTAAATAACTGGTACTTAAAATGTGAGGCTGGTGCTCAAAAATGAACAAGTTCTTGTTGTCCTGATAGCTAAGTCATAGCCAGATAACTATGATTTTATGGGTGAAATACTGATTCCTTTTTAGGAAAATAAGCCAAGCAGACAAATTCATTCAGGAGCCATTCATATAACTTAACTACCTTTGAAAAACAGTCTTGTACCTTTAGATTTCTATTTTCTAGACTTTCTTCTTCTTTGAGTTTACACAAACCTTTTTTTGGCTGTTGCTAAAGGTCATAAACAACTTCAGACCTAATTTCTTGTGTGACACCCAGTTCCAGTGGGTGAACACATATTCCTTCTCAAGCTGGTCCTAAAATTGTCTTCTGATAAAACGTTGTTTATTGCTGCAGCATGAAGACTAAGTGAATCAGTTTCTTGGAAATGAGCTGAACATGATGCAAATCACGTTGTGACTGCCTGGTCCTCAGCCCATCCCTAAAGCACCTGAATTGTTTCATCCCTGCTGTAAATACCTCAGGTCTTGTTGCCAAAGTGTATGTGTCTCCTGGCCAGGGCTGAGCTGGATGTGGTGCCTATGCCTGGGAAGATAAGTGGCCGGGCAGCTCGCAGTGGTAGGTGAACAAATACACTACCCTGCCTGTGTTGATGCAGCTTTTGTTTCATATGCTTCTGATGGCTTTTAGCAATGAAAATTCAGCTCTCTCTGCTTTATCTTGTGTTATTTCACAGAGTCAGCATATGCAGACGCTTCTTAGCAGCTCTTGGGAAAGCTGCTTCAAGTAACAAGCGATGCTACAATATTCGAAATAATTCCTTGTAATTTCTCATTTTCTTATGCTTTTCGTAAGTTTCATAGATATTAGGAGTTGGAAGGGACCTAGAAGATCATCTAGTCCAACCCCCCTGCCAGAGCAGGAACCCCCCTGCCAGAGCAGGAAAGTT